>JANRGW010006871.1:0-13588 GCA_024733675.1 Psilopsiagon aymara | reverse complement strand
CACCCCCACCCCCTTTCCCACCCTTATTCCTCCCAGTGAAAGTGACTTTCAGTTCAAGGGAGATGGTATTGTGGTTTATGCTGCAAGCTGTTGTGTGTATGTGGAGAAATGCTGGTATAATCCTAAGCATTTGTGATCTGTTGCAGTTTTAATTAGAAAAAATGAGACGTGGGGAAGATGACAGCCCTTGGGAATTAAATGGGTAAACTCAATCTGCAGAGTGCAAAAAGCAGTAAATTTGTAATTTTGGAGAGGCTGGAAGTGTTTAGCGGTTGTAAACATCAAAGGGCAGCCATTCAGCTGTTGAGAAGATTTGTTTTTGCTGTTTGGCAGGTGGAATAATCTGATTTACACCTTATTCTTTAGTCCTTTATCCTGTAGTTTTCAATGTATATGACAAGGCAGAATAAACTTCGTCTTTTAAAGAAAGAATATAGTATTGCAGTTCTCTTTCTGTAGTTCTTAAACTACTAATGCAACCCAGTTCAGAAGAATTTTGATGTGTATTTTTGGTTAGTTGGGTTCTTTTTCCTTCCTCCTGTGTAATTTGGCTAGCCCTTGTGAAATCTGCTGACACCTCGATACTTACTTGCAAAGCATACCTAACTTTCTCACCTGTGGAAAAGGTTCTCACTGTTGTTGTTTCTGATCTTTACTTCTGTAATACCACTGATTTCTTGGACGTTGGTGTGGTTTCTGTCGAGTTAACTTCTGTCTCCACTCTTCACTAGGAGCTGTGGAAAGTGAGTAAAGAAAAGACATATCTAATATTTCGCGTGGCAGGTCTTTGGTAGGAAGGCTGAGAGAAGAAGCAAGAAGACTAGCAGACTTGTGTTTTAAACCCCACTTTAATTTTAGACAAAATAGTGAATTGCTGCTGACTTGCAGTTGTGGGGTTTTGTCTTCACTGGTGTCTTGTACCCCTTATGTGGTGTGACTGACTCTTAATGTCCTTGCATGCAGAGTCCTTTTGTTGCTTTGATAACGAAGACTGAGAAATCAAAGAGATTAAACATCCTCAAGCTATCCTCTGATCATGGAGTTTCATTGTTGGATTTAGGCTGCCAAAAGGAAACAATGAGCTATGTAACCTGTGTGGGATTTAATGTAATTTATAAACTGCATCTAAGTCTTTTCAGTCTATGAAAGCTATAGTCTCTGACATCAAGCCTAATATCTATAGATAAACTGAAGTTGGTGTGAAGTACTAAAATCATTGAGGAAGATGTCCAAAGATAAGGTAAATGGACAGCAGCAACTCAAACCAGCAAAATTTTTCTCGTGTTTGCTTGAGAGCAGCTTATTTCCCATTCAGTTGTGACATAAATAAGGATCGTGTTTGAATTTATGTAATCTCTGGCTGCAATAGGTGTTGAGATTTTTGACAGGCAATATTATCATTTCTACCCAGCTGAGGGCTCTGCTTCCTCTGCTGCTGAGTGGATCAGCTGTTTCTGCATGGGCAGCGTTTGCTGATGCCACTTCTAAGGTGGCTCTGAAAATACTGAACATCAGCAGGTTTCAGCTTTTGGCTTTTTTTTCCCCTTTTAAGGTGGTGAAGTTGATCCACTACTTTGAAGTTGCCAATGTGGTTTTAGGAGTTATGGCTGTGACTCATTACTCTTTTTCTGGCTTAAGAACACACAGGAATTTGGGAACAAAATGAGGGTTTATGAATGTGACAGAAGAATGTTATAGACAACGATTTTTATTTTGAACACTTCAAACTTTCAGTGATCCCTTTTTCGTGTGTTTTACTGAATAAGTTCAGGTTTATGTCAAAAAAAAAGGCATTATTTATCTTGTCCCTAATTCACTGTGCACCAAACTTTGAGACTGTGCTTTTATATAATCCCTGAACTTGGAGATGAGCAGGGCCATGTCCCCTATTCATCAAGACTGTAAGCATTACAAATAAGCTGCTTTTGCTAAAGAAATGTGGTGGTTGGTTTTGTTTTTTTTTTTTTTATATAGCTACTTTGAAGTTCTGTTGCAAACATACTTCATGCTGGACTTTGAGACAGCTTACTTCAGGAAAAGAAACATTATCTGAGTTGGATTCTTATCTGCAGAAGTTTGTCAGCATCAAGGCCCTTCAAAAGACAGGCTTATCTTTCTCCAAGTGATAGATTTGCTTTCTCTTCCTCAAAACCGCAAGATGTACTGTGGAATCTCATCCATGTTGTCTGAAGTAAAGACATCTTTCACCTGAGCATGGGGCTGTTCATTTAATGCTTCTTTCACTGGCATTTCTAGAGCAAGTAGGAAAGTAAGTGTGCAAGTAAGATGTAGGGAGCTGTTTACTTGTATTTCCTGGTTGAGAAATAAACATGGATTAACTGACTTCAAGCTTTCTAGCTTTGCATAATTCTGTCTTTTTGTGTAGGCTTTGCAAGAGATGAAGGCAGTCTCAAGAACCTTATCTTGAAGCAGGTGACTTCTCGTTTTCTCACCTGCTTTTAAGAGTTTAATAACTACTTCCATACGCTTGAAGAAAGAAGTTAACACATTAGTATGCCACGTAAAGCAGAGTCTGAAACAAGGTCTTCATCTATATGCTCTTCTGGTAGCTGAAATCATTTGGGTATCATTACCGGTTGTCTGAGTGCCATTTCTCTCATCCTGGTGTGCATCTCCCATTGTGCATCGTGGAGGATTGCTGGCTCCTTCATTCCTAAGAAAGAGCTTTGTGCCTTCCTAGTGATTTCTGCAGGGCAGTGGCAGCGTAACCTTGGACAGCAAAATTTATGCTGTGCAGGAAATGGAGTAAGAAGACAAAAAAAAAAGCTCATGTAAACCAATATAGAGAAACTTGACAGAACACTTCCAAATCTGAAGCAAGATCCTCAGAATAGATTTAACTTGAGCATCTTGAAGCCTTGACAGCCGTACGGTACTTTACACTGAGGTGGCTGTCCTTGGAAATTCATCTTAGTGCAAGGAAAATGGAAAAAACAAACTGAGGGAGATCATGGTGAGATGGGGTCTAATGGCACTGTTATGAGTTTTGGTCTGTTACTCCCCCCCCCCCATCACATGATCTGGTGTACGTTTATATTCCAGGTGCTATGCTCTATATCCCATGGCATACGAAAAATAGTTTCATGTGGCTGTGAGAATAGAACATACCGAAAGGAGTGATCCAGAAATAGCCAGGCTGGTCAGAGAATTGGTATTTAAGATGTCTGTCTGTTGTATGTCTGTCCCTCGTATTAATTAAAAATATAAAAAAGAAAGAAGTGGGGAGTATTTTGGGGCTTTGCTTGCTTTGGGGTTTGGAGTGGGTTGGTTTGGGTTTTTTGAGTTTTTCTTCTTGCTCTCTACAGCAGCATGGCTGAAGTTGCTGAATTGACTGGGTCCATATCTGGCAGTATTTAAGCTGGGGAATATTATGCTTTAATGGAAGGATGGAAAATTTGTGCATGTTGACAGACTTAATAGTACTCACTCCTATATCCTGAATCACTGTCCAGCAAAATCTGATGCTGTCTCTTCTGTCCCCAAGTTCTTAATCTTAAATGAAAAGAACTAGCACTAAGTATGGAGTCCCACTTCGGGTTTTAATATCACAAGCGGGGAATTCCTGAAACTGCATGGCTTGCCCTTTGTGGATTTGGCTCCCTTAAGAAACAAGCCCAGGGATGCTAAATGCAGACACAGAACTGTGGGTAGAACTTTACTTCCAGGGTTTTTGAGGTCCAGTGATTCACGCATTTAGGTACCAATAGCTCTGTTTTATGTATGGCGGGAGCAGCACTTAGTGCTTCAAGAATGGGCGCCCCTGGAAGAGCATCGCTTTATTCCAAAATGTGATTCACCAGTAGATATTCAGTAGCCTTTTTTCTTGAGCATTTTCTTTCTGCAGTTAAACTGAACTAGGAGGAATTACTTTCTTGAGTGCTGGGAACAAAAGTGGAGCTGACTCTCACACCGCTGGCAGGGAGTCTTTGGAGAAAGTGCATCTTTACTGACAGTGCAGCCTCTTGTCTGTTTCTGCATCTACCAAAAAAGCATAATGGTCCTCATAAAGGGATTTGATAGAGATCATTCCTGTGCTGCTGATGTAGTGGACTTGAGAGTGTTTTTCTGATAAGCAGCATGTATTCCTGCTCAAACACAAATGGGCATAGTAACTTCTGCATGGTTCTGCCAACCCCTTCTTTGAACTTAAATATGCACAAATATGTATGCAGTAAACTCTTAACATAATAAATCATGCTTTAAAAGGCCCATAAGCAGGTAAGCAGGCTTAGGCCAGGTTTGGGTCCCTGATTATCTTTGGAAGTCTTATTGTGGGGAGAGTGTAAGAGTGAGCTGGTGTGTGGGGCTTGCAGAGCAGAAGGGACAGGCATCAGAGCTCTGCCACTTGTGTGAGGCATGTGCTTGTGTTATGAGTCAGAAATTTCAGTGACCTTGAAAATACTGCTTGCTTCACAAATAGGCAAGAAGAGCAGTGGCTTGGTTAGATTTGTTACTGTAGTCTGGCCCAGAACCACTCCAAATGCAGGAATATATTTTCCTCTTTACCGTGTCAGTAAGTGAAACAGCCACAAAGCCGGTTTGCCGTTTAGTTTTATTGTGAGATAGATATTTAGATATATATCCATATCTGTCTAAATAGATGTATGTAGTACATATAGTAGCTATGGGAACTAAGTGTAGGATCCCGGAACTGATATTATCACCCTATAAACTTGCCCCCCCTTAACAGCTTTTAAATTCTGTCTGGCCTACATACTGCACCTTGTTAAGTGCACATCCATAACCTCTGTGGTTTCTCGCAGCAAACAAGTCCAGAGGCTAATCTGTGCTTGTTTTCTGTGGAAAACTTGCCATCTTAAATAGGTACATTGAAAAAGAATCTCAACAGAAAAGCTCTTGAGAGTGTACCCAGCAGCTCAGGGAAGCTGCTTGCTTTCCTCAAATCCAAACAAAAGGCAGGCAGTGTATATTTGAAAGCTTTTTTATCATGAACCAGATCACTTGTCCTAGTTTCCAAAGGCTGACTCAATAATGTCAGCTTGAGACTTACAATGGGATATGTCAGTATTTATTCTACCTCTTCTCCACCTCATAACATCCTGGTCCCATTATTTCATTTGTGCTCTCCTCCCATTGTTAAATAGCTTGGTTCTGTCAGGTTGAATAAGTATCTAAATTCTGTCCACTGGAGAATGGCTCAGTTTCATCATCAGATATAAATGACACACAATTTGTGGAAAATGGAGCAGCACATTGTTGCTGCCTTTGTCCGTGGGCTGCCCCTCTGCGCGAACCCACTTAAAACCGAGATGAAGTGATGAGAATTGCAGCTCCGAGTCTCCATGGGCCCTACCTTTTGTGCTCTAAGTGGGCAGGCAGTTGTGCGAGTGTAGCACCCGTGGGCTATACTTTGGCCACCCTTGTGTTCATATATTGTGGGTGATGAGAAATTGTTTTAACTGCTGATTGCTGCAGACATGCTGAAGTAGCATGTTGCGTTTTGTAAGTATGATTTGGAGCTAATGAAGCAGATCAGAGAGAAGTAGCCTTTTACATAATGTCATTGCTTCAGCACTAATATGACTAATCTGTTTGGACAAGTAACAATGAACTTCTGAATGGCTTATTGCAGGATGCTTGAGTAACTCGGTTAGAAACAACAACAACCTTTGTACTGGCATGATAATCTTTTTATAATAACAAGTGGCTAGGTTCTCTTCAGAAGTGTACTATTTTTGTTTCAGAGCAGTGGGATGACAAGTCTTGGAGAAATGTATTAATAAAAAGGAGGAAAAAAATCAACCAAACTTCATTATAATTACAGGCTGGAGAATATTACTTGGATCATCATCTGTGGATACAGATGCAAGGGGAGAAAGGGAGTGGGGGTGTAGAGTGATGCAGGGCTTGTGTTGAGGGACAGAGAAAACTGCAAATGGCTGTCTGTGTGCACCTTTTGCTTGAGGAAAGCAGGAGCATGTCATAATTCAGCCATAAACTAAGGAAGTAATAAAAAAGTTCCATGTTTCAGTGGGTTTTCACAGAATCTAAACAAATCTCTGTTAGTTTCAGGTTGAGGGGTCTGGTGGCTGACTATTTTTGTATTTGGTAGATTCACAGGTTCCTTTTACCTTTCTGAGTGTGTACATCTGGTAGTATTCTTCTAGCACAGCACATAACATAGAAGACAGAATCTCTAATGATTCTTAGACTGGATGGACTTTTCCTCCACAGATTGGTGTAATCCTGTTGACTTGTCTACTTTAAATGTTACTTCTGATGTGCTTTCCTGCAGTGCTGGCTAACTCTTAAGGAGAGAAGACAGTAAATCAAGTAGTTTCTGTATTATAAAGAATAAGACTTGGTTATATCTGTATAATTTGAATGAATTTAAACTGCCTTTTGTCGATAAGACTAGTTTTGTGGCTTTATGTTGCTTCTGTTGAAGCTGGGTAGGTTTTCTTTAAACGTGATAACAATACAGAGGCAGAAATTCTGGTTAGTTGGGAAGTGTACAGCAGAAGCAATGCCTGCAGCATTCCCTGTTTTTCCAGCCTGGAACAGCCTTTGTTTTTGATAGCTTCTTGCTGCAGATGTAGCCCTACCTATGCCATGTTGGGAAAGTCTTGTACTTGATAGCATCTCTTTCAGTAATATACCTCTGAGAAATGTCTTAAATGTGTTTTGTTCATCTTTTGTTTTCATTAAATAATACATTTAGCAATGCCTTGGAGCATTACTGTCCTTAAGCCTAAGGAGGAAGGTAGAAGAGTACACCAAATAATGGCCTTATTCAACAGGATTCATTATTTGCTTAATGTTGCATAGATAAAGCTGAAGGTGACTTGATAAAGGAGTCCTGCGCTTTGAAAGGACAGATTTCCAGAGAGCGCTTTTTTCCTCATTGCAATCTCTTGGCCATATCTTTCTCTAAAACTGCTGCTGTCACATTCTTACCTTTCAGCAGACTTCCTTTCAACAGAAGTTATGAGCCTGTCTGATGCATCTCTGGGAAGATGATTATATTTAGTCACAGGGAGTGTGTCTATTGCAGCTATTTCCAGGGAATGTAAGAGCCATCCTGAGCTACTGTGCTGAGGTTATCATTGTGACAGTACCTAGTTAGGACAGTGAAGTTTGCAAATAGATTTTGAAGCAAGTCTGCCTTGATGTATTGAATCGTATTTACTTTGCTCTCAAACAGATCTTTTTCCCCTAATGAGAGTTAGGTGAACAGAGCTGCGCTGCTTGCAGCTCTCATAGAATGCTTTAAAAGTAATTTTGTCTGTGTGCGTTTTTCATTCATTCTTTCTTATTTTTTTCCCCTGAAATGGTGAACAAAACATAAAATTTAGGCAGCAAGAAAAACTGGGGATAGAAGTTTGTGTTTCAGTCCAATATCCTGTGGCCTTGCGCAGTGCTCTCAGATCATCTCCATGATCTCCACAAGCCACAAACTTTACTGAGGGAACATGAGAATTTTGTTTTCATGCATTGAATCTTGTGTGGTGAAAACATAATATGATGTGTGGATTCAGAATGTCTTCTTGCATTAGCTTAAAGAGTCTTGGAAAAGAGCACCTTCATGTTCTTCAAGAAGTAACTACTTCTAGTTTAAAAAAAAATAAATAAAAAGAAATCCCTATACAATTTTTGCAGAGGTGGTGTGTGTTCTTATTGTAAAATTGCTGAGTTATGTAGATGTGGCTGTTTCAAACTGAGCTGGTAAGACCAGTACCTCTTTCAGCTTAGATTGCGAACAAAAAAGTTTTTCAGGTAAGAAGCAAAGAAATTGATCCAACAAAAAAGTTGGTTTTGTTTTCTCTGATGGTTGGATTCTGGTGGACTGATGAGTTTATTTTCCAAAGATAGTCAAAGGATTTGAAGCCATGTGAAGTCCTCAGACTCTGTGATGCAGTAAGACAAGACCTCAGTGACAGCTGCTAACTCATTGGAGCTGAAATCTCCAAGTCCAAATTCAAACAAAGCCTGTTTTTTGGAGCAGAGTGGTCAGTTTAGCTTCCTTAGCAAGCCCTGGTTGGCTTGCTGTGCTTGTTTCTGAGCAGCAGAGTAGGCTAGACAGCTTTCCTCAGCCGTGTCTTAAAAATTTGAGCGCCTTTCTTCCAAAGCTTGTTAGGACAAGCTTTCAATTGGTTATTTCATCTGTAGAAATCTGTCAAGCCTCTCTGACTGATAGTATGGCACTCTTTGGTTCTTGGTTGTGCCTTGGCCTAATAATGTGCTTTGCATCATATTTGCCATGAATTAAAGGTAGCCTCAGGAAAATGATCTTTGCCATGTTAAGTAACTGTGATCTTGGTTTATGTGATAAGCCTTCCTAACAGGACTTTGGTCTGTTCATTTCATCCTTGGGGAACACATGAACTGCTGAAGTCAGCTTGTGCAAACAGTGGTGAGTTCTGCCCTTGAAGTAACAAAACGTGAAGCAAAGGAATAGTGAAAGGATTTCAATGAGGGCATAAAGAAAGTATTAACTAACAGTAATTGTAGGAAAAAGCCTCCCTGAGAACAGAGGCCAAAAAACTTGTGGAGTGTTTTTTGTTGAAATGCTAGGCTGTATAAATGTTTGAGTACAGTTACTATGCTTGCTCAAAGCCTCTCTGTTTATGAATGGCCAAGACTACTGTATGCTTTTGTTGGAAAAAAAGACAAATAATTAAAGTGGATGCAAACCGAAATGTTTTTAAACTCACCTCAGGAGTTCTCACATTGCATTACCAATTCTAATGACAAATAGTTCAGTGGAGCAGCAAGAAAAAGTATTTCTAAACAGCTTTTTATACTATGAGTTAGTATGCATAATGCAAATCGGATGAAGTAAACTGCACAGTTCTTTTCCCTTAATTACATTCCAGGTCAATGGCTTACTTTGCTTCAAAAACTAGCAGGGAAGCCACTGCAAAACCTCAGATTCATGAGTGGGGCTTTGATCAAGACAAACTGGGGCAACTGGGGAAAGTGTTTCAGTTTCACTTGGAGGGGTAATTCTCCCTCATCCTTCCTTCCTGTTAAACCTTTGCAGGCATTCCCCTGGTGTGTGTGACTGTAAGCCTTCCTCTCATCATCTAGATCTGATAACAAAACAGGAATGCCAGTGTCCCTTGCAGCTGAAGGCAGTTGTGGATGACAACAGTTCCTTTTCCTGTGTTGCTGAGCAGCTGGTTCCCCAGGCTGTTGGAGAGGTGCTTCTGCTTGCGGTAGCAGCACTGTGTCCCTGCTCAGTGCTCCAGCCAGAGGAAGCCTGCTTTCAGGGCCTCATCCTTCTCCTCATATGCATGCGCAAGCAAGCACCTAGGCACGAAACCCCATGTGCCAATGACAGTGGCAGTTCCCAGCTCCCTTAGCACAGATTCAGTTATTGGGGCAGCAGCAGCTGACTGGGCAGCTGTCCCCCATTTTCTTGCAAACCGTTGGCAGGGGTGATTCGGCAAGCTTGGCCTGTTGCCTAATGACTTGAGATGTGTTTACCAACACCAGTTTAGGTTTATGTAGGTTTGTGAGCGCAGAGTAATGGACCCACTCTAGGGACTTACGTGAGTTGCTTATATTCTGCAGAGTTTCATTAGACATTGAGCAACAGGCTTAATGTAAATTGCTACTGATAGAATAGCTATGTTCCATTCTTGCTTTTACTCTCCTCGTGTATGCCTTCACACTTAGTATGCTAGCCAATGTATGAGCTTATGGTTTTTCTTCTATTCCTGCTTGGTTTTGCTGAAGACTTAAGGGAATCTGTTTTCAAGCACACGTGTTCCAGTTTTAGGTTTGTGCATATCCAGAATATGAATCAAATAGAGAAGAAAATAAAGCTGTTTGCTTACTTCATATTTTATGGGTTTTGATAAAAGACTTTCCATTGAATAATTTTATGGTGCTTCAGCTTAAGCCTCATTGTCCTTTACATAGCAGAATGTGATCTGTCTAGATAGCTATAAATCATCTACTACTTAAAATGCTTAGAAATTAGAGTATCTATTAAATCAGTTAATGCGGCAATACTGTAGATGAAACTTCCATTAAAGAAAGAATAAATTGTCAGTATGATTACTGCTGATTTGAAGCAATATGTTTGGAGGTTGGCAGTGTTTGGTGTTTTGCACCCAACATGCTTCATTTGGGCAAAGTAAATAGCTTGGCTGTCATTAAAATTAACGATTGTTCTTCTTCTGACAATAAATTTCACTGAACAAACTTTTGTTTCTGCGATAACTGTAAAGGAAAGTAAAGTGCTGATAATTCACGGAGGGTTAGAAAACGTCTTGCAAGTGTAATATATCCTTGACCTCTCCCTTCCCTTTCTGTCTGGGGTGGAGATGAAGATGTTTGACGCATAAATAGACAGTGTCAAAACAAAATAGAAATGTTGAGGAGCCTCAGTTCTCCTCCAAAGGAGGGTGAGTGGACAGAGGAATCAAAAAGATAGCATGCTTGGAAGGATTCTGTTAAAAATCTGTCCAATTTTTTTTGAACTTAATCCTGCAAATGTTTGTGAATGAGAGCACCTCAAACTTCCCATGCTTTTCAATGCTGATGAAGCTTCATATATCTAGGGATCAGCTCTAGAAGTGATCTCTGAATAATGCTTTTGTGTTGTGAACGTGTTGCTGTGTCCAGTCAAGCAGCATGTCTCTGAAAAGGGGAGGCGAAGGAGGGAATTCTGGTACGCCTTCTCTTGTTCCTCCTCTCTTCAGTAAAGTGATCAGTGAGATGGCACAGGAGAGGATTTCTGCCATTTACAGTACATGGTCATAAGGTCCAGGCCATTTGCATTCCTCTGCATGGAGGTGACTTATGAAATGGCTTTCAGAAAAACAAACATGATGCCATCCTTTCCTTTGCAAGGCCCAAGGCTCTTCAGGCCATATAGAGGGGGTAGATCGAGATGGAGAGCCTGCTTAAATAAGATCTTGCATGTTGTAGGGTTTCCCCCCTGATTACAGGGTGGAGGGTTCAATGCAATTTTAGTGAGATTAAGTTGTGCTGAATTTTAAAATAGTGTGTGTTGGAGGGGAGTGGTTTTGGTTTTGTTGAGGGTTTTTTGTTTGTTTGTTTCTAGCTGCTAGTATCGGACATGGGTGGAGGGTGGAACACTTTCAGTTGCTTTTGCATTTTTTTTTTCCAAGTAAACAGTTTAAATACAATGTTCCTCTAGCTGCAGTGTTTTTGTACAATGATAGAGAATGCGTTTGTTTCTGTTGCAGAAAACATTAAATACTGTTAGGGTCTGACCACAATTCGGATTTCCTTGTGCTATGTATTATACTGAACATTGTCCAGTTGGACTGTTCTTCTCTCTTGGTATTGAGAGGTCTTGATTCAAATTCCAGTAAAGAAGGTGCTCAGCTTTCAGGGTGGGATCCTCAGATACCTAGATGGGCACTTCACTCTTCTGGGTATTTCCACATACAGGAGAAGGCTTTGACAAGTAGCCCCAGCTTAAAGTTGATCCTACCAGTGTTGTGCAAAATACACACAATGGGTATTTATGGATCCCATTCTAAAGTTACTGTGAACCAGAGCTGAAGTGGTGCTCTGATGAATTTTCAAGTTCCTTGGTTTGTTTTTAGCACACTCACTTTCCTGTCAAAGCAGAATTTACAAACTTGTTTTGATTTCTCCTAGATAACTTCCGGACTTGAAAGAGGCTTCAGGAGCTCTAAATCAGACTGTATACTTGAGAAACTGTACCTTTGTACAGGCTTTTTCCTTTGCTATGGATGTGGAAATTTTCGTTTTTCTTATATGAATGTGTAGCATGAAGCAACGAACTGTTGAGTGTAGTCAGCCTTATGAGCTAGCACTTGTCATTGTCTTTTTGCAGACCCTTGGAGTGCTTTGGACAGAAAACTGATGGGTTCGGGGATGACTCAGATGTGTGATAGTTGGTTTAATTTAAAAAGGGAATGGAAAAAGCCAATCTCTTCTGGGTTTTTTTTCCTCCTTTTTAATAAACCTGTGTGATATGCTGTCCTAGACAATTCCCACATGCTATCCAGATACTTCTAGTCTCTGTGTTAGAAAAGAGAAGAAACAGTGTCAAACTTGGTATCTCTGGGCATGAGATAAATCTTTGTCTCTCTGTCCAGCAGTAGAAGGGCACTGTGAAAATATTACTTCATGTTTCTTCAGGATATGTATCTCTCACTCCCCACTGTTTCCTTCTCACTTTAAAAAATCAACTTTCCTTCCTTTGTCCTCCCCTCCATCCTGAACTGCTATCTGTAGTGCGGTTTTGCTGTATGTTTCCCCTTAGTGCTGTGCGTTTTCCTGCATTGGCATACAAGTTTAACATATGTCAACACAATCCAACCTTTGTCATGTAAATGTTAAAAAAAGCCAAACAGTTGAATGACAGAAGTTGATTTAGAGCAAATCAAAGGGTGCACATTCTTGAGCAGCAACACAAGGTTGTACAAGCAGGCAGAAATCGGGGTAGGGAAGCTTTCCAAGGGTAGCTTCTGATCCTCTTTCTTCTTTTCCATCATCCAGGCTTCTCTGATTCTTTGAAGCTGCTCCTGCTGATAAGAGAGAAATAAAAAAGAAGGGCTGTAATGGGTGTTGTTAGGGGCAGTCTAGATATGAAGTCATAGGAGAGAGGAGGAGAGAGAGGCAACTGGAGAGTCCTCCAGGGTTGCTGCGTCCCTTCCTTTCTGCTGAAGAGGTATCCTGTGCTTCTCATTGAACTCAAATCTGCACACCAAAAAGATACTTCCTTTGATTAGCTGTTTGAAGAAAAGGTTTGTATAAACATACTACATAAAATCACATGCACTCACAAATGCTGGCTACTCTTACATGGGGAAAGCAGCCGAGCTATAGACACAAAATGTATGAGCTAAGCTTACGTAGCAAGTTATGAGCAGGCTGGCTGATATGATGAAGTAAGGTTGGCTTATGGAGACATTGCCGAGCCAGAATTCCTTCTACTCATAACATGGAAATCTCATGTTAATGAAGCTGAATGTGAAATGTTTAATATTTGAGATTGACAGGTAGTTCTCTTGGACTGATGTGCTGTTTCTTGTGGGTTTTGTATTTTTCTATGTGCAACTTAAAGCAGGCACTCAATTTTTACCTACTAGTTCCTTTCCTTTTTTTATTAGTTTGTTAGGTAATGCATCTTTTGACTCAAGATACTGACAATTCCAAATCCAGCATTCTGGCCTTTTTACAGTGCTAAATTTTGGAGGGACTTGATCAGACAGCATATACATCTTTCAGTATTATATCATATCACAGTTATTTGGGATTTTTTTAAGCTAGACCTAATTGAGATGTGCTAGGAATAGCCTTGCTCTACTGTACAGAATTGCTTTGACAAAAGCTGCTTGTCAGCTGGGTCCTATGATAAAATTTAAGTTTAGATTTTGTTCTATACAGTAATGCTGGTACAGTAGTCGGTTGTAGGAAGTATCATACTTAAAATACTTCACCTTTACAAGGATTTAGATTACTGCATGCTTTTAGATATATGTGTCCTATTCAGGGAAGTTGTGAATGCTCCATCACTGGCGGTGTTCAAGCCCAGGTTGGACAGAGCCTTGGGTGGCATGGTTTAGTGGGAGGTGTCCCTGCC
Source organism: Psilopsiagon aymara (assembly GCA_024733675.1). NCBI lineage: Eukaryota > Metazoa > Chordata > Aves > Psittaciformes > Psittacidae > Psilopsiagon > Psilopsiagon aymara. The sequence continues at coordinate 9 of JANRGW010006871.1, read as the reverse complement.
CATGGCAGG
>JANRGW010006870.1:0-17917 GCA_024733675.1 Psilopsiagon aymara | reverse complement strand
CACGGGATGCTGCCGCCGGCCGCGCGGCCCCGGCCCTGCCTGGCCCTGCCTGGCCCTGCCTGCCCCGGCCCCCTTTCTCCCGCCGGTCGCGGCTGTTCATTGGCTTGTGACGAGGCTGCTCTTGTACCATTCCCGTGTTCTGCTCAGCCGCGAAGCGGGCGGGCTGCAAATCGTTACCTTCATGATGAATTCAACTACGAATTGCCTTTTCCTTAATGCCGCCCCTTTCCTTCGCCTCCCCCCACCAGCTTAATGCTTCCTCAGTTCCTGATCCCAGAAAGCATCAAAGATCCAGAACTTGTAAGATTAGGACGACACTGATGGGTAACAAGGCATTGTTTTCACACTGCTTGGGCATTGTTACATTGTTTAAAAGGGGTTATTTTCGCACTATAATGAAATCATAGGATGGTTTGGGTTGGAAGAGACCATCTTGTTTGAAACCCCCCTGCCATGGGCACGGACACCTTCTATTAGACCAGGTTGCTCAATCACAAGTTACTTTCTTATTCAGTAGAAAGTTTTCCAGTTAAAAAAAGGAAGAGCTTTCATAGAAGCAAATAGCATGGCTGTTTTATCACAATACTTACGGCTGTCCACTCCCTACCCCCTCTTCTCTTTACTTATACCTTGATGGATTTGATAGTCATGCACACCTCATTGGTTCAGTTCTACTTTCACTCATAGAAAAGTGAGTTAAATCGAACCAATGGTAGCGTCGCATGATTGGAAATATGTCAGAAACTGCTGGGTCAGGAGTTTTTTACATGAGCTCTTAGAAATACTGTTATTGCTATGTTTGAGGGTTTTCCAAATTATTGGATTGTGGGATGTCAAACAGTTTAGAAAAAGAAGTTCTGTTAAGTAGCAAAAATGGCTAGAGGTGTTCATTAGTCAGACTGTTTTATAGCCTGGTGAATATAAATAACAGTGTTACCTGTAATTTAAATGTAGTTATAAGGAAACTTGAAGCTTTGAATTCCTATTTAAAGTTGTGCCTGTTCTGACAGATGCCGCTTTCACCATTCGTGATTCTTTCATACTTGGATTCCTCTCACAGGGAGTAAAGTATGATGAAAGTAAAATGTTATATAATACAGTGAAGACCTTGGTTGTGGGTGATTTTATTATGCAGTATAGTAAGATTCAGTTTCTAACTTACAACTTTGTTGCGTATCTGTTTTGGAACAAAGAAAACTTCATTATGTTATAACTAGCGTAGTAAAGTTTCCTAATGGAATCATGAAATAGTTAGGGTTGGAAAGGACCTTAAGATCATCTAGTTCCAACCGCCCTGCCATTGGCAGGGACACTTTCCGCTAAACCATAGATTTATTGTGTGACAGTTATACCGAACTTAAATTTCTCATGCATAATGTTTGATTGCATTATGTAAATGGGTTGTAATAACTTCGTTTGGACCAAGGCGTACATGCATTTTGGATTTTCTCTTTTGGGCAGAACTGCTATTTTGTTCTCCAAGGTTATTCCAGATTTGGTTTTGCTTAATTCCATGGTTTACTTTTTTAAATACCTTTTCAAATACATGTTATTTTCTTGTTTTCATTTTGCTTCATTCCTGTGTTAATGATGACTGGTTTATAGCTGGACTTAATGGAAAAAGAAGCCGTGTCAGAGACTTGTTACGAAAAAGCGCTTGCATTCATATTCATATGATTGCAAATAATCAAAGTTACTTTATTGTGAGAATGTAAATTGACATAAATATAGAAAAGGTGGATAGAGTCTTGAGTGATGTTAATCGATTTAACTATGTCAGTTGTACTGTATGAGATTTTCATGAAGGCAGATTTTGCTTTTTGATAATGTTTCTGGATATGTCATTCTGTTATCCTGCTAAAATTTATTTGATGATCTCATTCTTTCTTCCTGGAAATATAATCCTTTTAGTAATGCAGTAAATTACTAAAGCTGTTGGTGTGATAAATACATCCTTGTAGAAATGAGGCTTGCTTATAATATGTTAGTAAAAAGATTTTATCTTTTGGTGGGAAAACTTCAGGTGAGAATTTAAGGCAATTACAGAGCAATACAACATCCCATGAGTAACGAAAACCCAGCGATAAATAATCTGTTGGGGATGATGTGCTATCCTGAATTATGCAATGGATATAAAAGTTTTTCCTTGAGCTGTTTTGCATGTATATAAAAATATTTCAACAAAAACATCTAAATGCAGACTGGTTAGGATTTAATTCTTTTTTTTTTTTAATAGACTGTGGCAGATCTTTTAAGACTAGAACTGTGAACTGGATGGTAGCAGCAGTAAGGTAGCAATGATAAGTCTTGACATGTGTAAGACGTTCTCTTTTAGGTCTTTTTTTTTTTTTTTTAGGGGTAAGTCACTTATCTCATTTTTGATGGTAAAAAACTGGATTAAGGTGTTGGAAGCTTATTTGTGGGGATTAGAGGTGATGCAGCAGGTCAGTGGAAGAATATGAGGATTTAAACAGAGAATCATGGAGGGCTGTGGTGGCTCCATCTGCATCAGGAGGATTCCATCTTGATCTTGATTCTCTCTGCTCCCCCCTTGTCGTCTTCCCTCTTTTCTCTAGTCCTATTCTAAAACTAATCAGAAATTGATATTAATAAAGCGAGCTAGCAAAAGAGTGCAGGAAGTAGAGAGATGAAAAAGGTGTCTTTTGCATTTGGAGTAGAAAAGAATAGCTGCAATTCCATTTATTCGAAGGGAAGAAAAGATATTGCAGTCCAAGTGAGGTTATGCACTTCTTGATCTAGAGTGAGGAGGAAAGTCTGTTTTTTAGAGAAAATATGAAATAGAAAATTGCCAGGCAGTCACTCTAGCATGAAAGTCCAGAGAAGGGCTTTCTCACTTTTGTTATGGGTCTTATTGCTTCTGCCTTGGACTCTTTCCTGCCCCCTCCCTTACTGCTGCTTTGGGAGTAGGTGTTTTTGATGCTGAACCAATTTAGATTCAGTAGGCATTGAAGTAGGAGAAAATTAGTGTCCGAGTTAAACTGCTGGGAAGTTCAACATGAGGCCAGAACAAGTAAGCTGTGCAAGTATTCTCTAAAATCAGTTTTGCAATTCTTGCTTAGGTATTTGGAAGCAAGTTAGCAAAATCTCAATGAATATGTTGATGCCCTTTAGAAAAATACTACAGTCAGGCAAACCTTTTAGATACTGGTCTCCTATTATATAGTGTGGGCCAGAGTACCAAAGGAACTATATATAATGCAAGTATGCTTGCTCAGAGAGAGCAGGTATATCAGACTACACCAACAAAACTATCTCCTTCAGAGGAATGTGACTTCTACTGTAAGGTTAAAATTAATTTCTCCATGTGGTTTAAAATAACACAATCTTTAGCTATGTACTTTTGAGTGCGTGTGCCATGGAGAACAAAATGAACCAAGGAGAAGGTCAGTTTCCCAGAGAAACTTCTCTTTCTCTTTGAGTATATGCTTCTGTGATCTCCATCGCAGCAGCTGCAGTCACTGGGCCCATTGTAGTGTAGAGTAGGTGGAAAGAAGATGTGAGTGCATTCTGTTTTTGCAGTGGCTGCTTTGACTTGTTCTGTTACACTTGCTGGTTGTACCTTTACTACTCTTGTGCTTTTGTGGAAAGAATATGTGCCACATTTGAGGATTTTGCAGACAAAGTATATTTCCTTCTGGTCTTCCTCTATGCATAGGGAAGGGGCATAGGGAAAGGATGAACTTAACATATTTTTTGGTTTTGCTTCTTAATAATTCAGGAGGTGGTGATCAGAACCTTCATGCTACATTTCCACAGTAATTTTCTTTGTTCTAATGAAGGCTGCAAATCAGCAATGTCTCAACAATAAAATTGTTATTCTCCTGTAGCCAATTTTAGTCAAACTAATCTAGTTCTTTATAGTTTGGACTTCCCTGGACTATTTTTTTGTGTATGAGTGGGTATTCCAGTTAGTCCCTTAATGAACATTTTCCTCTTGCTGACCTCTACAGATGTGTTTCTGTCTACTGAAAAGGTTCAATAAGCAGGACTTCATAAATAAAGTACATAGCTCACAGATTTGTTTAAATGATATGTGCTGCATAAAATGCTTTACCTATTCTGTCAGGCATAGTACCTAATGGAATATTGGATATTTACTCACACATTTGCACACTACTGATTCCTGAAATTGTGATGCGCTTAGGTCATCATCACTTTTCAATGTGTGGTTACCTGCTTGCTTTTAATATGCTGTTTGGTGGAATGTTTGAGTATGTTTATAATAAATTAATGGTTTAATAATGTTTTATAAACAGACAGAAGCTGATATGCATGTTGGAAAATTGGAAGTTGCTGATCACTTTGTCAAGGGAATAAATCTGCATGAATTGAAAATTAATCAAGAGCGAAAGACAGTAAATAGCGAGCATCAGGTCACATCGGACAAGTTTTCATCTCTGTTAACGTCAGTGGGCAGTGCTGAGGTAGTGTACAGTTTCAGGGGAAAAAAATAAAAAAAAAAAAAAAAAATTATTGGTTAGGCCATCGTAGGTAGAGTGGTCTTAGGCTTTTTCACAGGGTGCCAAGGGAGGGATCAGGCTCTCAGACTTGCAGAGCCCATTGACACTTATTCACATCTGTCATTATAATATCTGTCCTGTGCATAGGATGTGGGTTGTCCATGTTTGCTGCTTTCTGCTTACTAAAAGCATCTAAGTTAGATATTTCTTTCGTGTTTGCTTATATGAACTTTTTTGGTTTTCTTATTTTGGTTTTGATAGAACATCACAATTTGATTGTTAGCAAGACCACGTGAAACTGAGATATCGTGATTCCTAGGGTAGATAGTGTAAGCCCAGAGAGCAGGGTGCTGCATTTCCATAGTTGATACTGAAAATATTGTTGCTGTTGTATGTAACTGAGGAGAGTCATAAGAAGTGCTGTATTTTTGTCATGGAACTGATTTAGGAACTGTCCTCAGCATCAACCTATACAAGCACTGAATATCCCAACAAAGGACTATTATTAAATGGTACATTTAATGAGGAAGAATCTGCAGAGTCTTTTCAGGAAGCTTTGCTTCAATGGAGAGAGGGTAATCGTTATCACAGAGAACACCTGTGTGCCAGTGGTGTCCTACCAGGTATGATTTTTTCTGGTTTAATTGCATTTTAAAACATAAGAAGCTATTTTGGTGAGTTAGCAGATTTTGTGAGGGTAGATGTTCTGTTAGAATAGTAAATGTTTCTTAAGTTTTCTCTCTGTGTTTCTTTATATATTAGCAACAACTTCTGAGTTCTTAATCTTCTTATTATTCTGAATTCTTTAATAACATGCAGGTTAGTATTTATCCCAATTCCTGTAATGAGCTGTGGCACTGGCCAGATTGTTTAGCTTGTGTCCCCAAAATTTTCCATGACTTTCTTTCTCACGTGAGACTTTTATATTAACTGTAATGTTTAAGCATAAATTTGTGGCTTTTAACTGAGACAAGGAATGTGCATAGCTTAGGATTTTGCGTGTTCTATCAAAGTACATTTTCTGCTTGCATTCCACTGGCACTTAATATTTCTTTGTCCCAGTGAAAAGATGTAATCAGTTGAAGTATGCATGGAAAAATATGAAAAAACGCTTTTCTGATTGGATTTGTGCAAGCTAGTCTTTTTCCTCTAGTCCCTGGTTTGCTCATCATTTGTGTATTTTTGCACAAAAAATATTATACTGAGGCTTTTTTTTCTTTATTTCTTCTTTCCTGCTATATAGTGGAATTTTTATCTGTGGAGTTAGGGATTTCCACTGTGGCAATCTTCCGTTAATTGACAAGCTGTAACAAATGAATTTTTACTGGCTACCCCTGCTGTGTTGTGTCAGTACAATACTGCTTGCAGTTTTAATTTTGGAATTATGCGAAAACTTAGCTAGGCATACACTATGGATGTGGCAAGTTTGAAAGTCTTAATAGCTGTATACATTGAATACGGGGTTTTTTCCCCCCCTTTTATTTTTTTAACAATTCTAATAGAATCTGTGGGAGTTTGTGAGGTGCAGACCAATCTTACTCTTATGAAGAAACCTATCCAAATTGAATTCATGGAGGATGGTCTGAGCTATATGGAGAAACTCTTGCTTAAGAAATACAGAAGGTAATGTTGAAGTCGCTGGTACTAATAAAAAGTCAGAAATCCTTAGCAGCATTAGCAAAAATTCCATTGAAACTTTGAAAGTATTACATACATTATCAAGAGTGAATGTGACTGTATACAGGGTGCTTTATTTTAATAAAATAACTGTTATAACCAGACTTGATGACTTAATATTTCAGAATTAATGCAGTAACTAGTGTGGTGTTTTGTTTATTTTTTAAATGACTGTGGTATTGTATGTAAAAAAAATAATGACTTTTTAAGATTAATTTGTTTTCCTTTTTTAGAGCTCTGGATGATCAAATTTCTGTTAGTTGCGTTAAAGATTTAAGGCCTGTACAAACACTGAATGTATGTGAGGCTATGATTAAAGGAGGGAGAGAAGGAGATGATGACGATGATGTCGATGACTTAACAGGTGTGACAGTCTTCTGTTTATTGAATCTAACTTTTAAATACTTTTTATTTTGATTTTTTTCCTATGACTACTGAACAGTTTCATAATTAAGCAGTTTCTGCTTAAAAAAAGTAACAATAATGAAAGGAGAATTTTATTAATTCAAATGTTTGTATTTCTGTTAAGTGTATCTTGAACAGTAACGGATTAAACACATCAAATTAATTGTATTTCATAGTTGAAGAGGTAAAGAGGTATTGGACTTCTGTTTTTAGAGAAGTACCCGACACTGTTCCTGCAAATGCAGAGTCCTCTTTGAAAATCAAATTCCTTAATGAAGTAAGTATTTAATAAACGAGTTCACAGACCTTTTCAGTGATCTGATGTGATCTGTTTTAAATGTTGATCTGTTAAATATTTGAAGTAGGAACAGTTAAATAATTTCTAATTAAAAAAATATTGGTGCATTGTTTAGCTTTTCCATACAAATGTGGAAAATTTATCTTTCAGAAGGTTCCCTGTATTTTTCTTCCTGTTGCATCCAGGGACCCTTGTATATAGAGAAGTAAAATCTTCAGAGTTTTATTCACTTGAGCTACTGGGTTTTTGTAGTTTTTTTGTGGTTTGTTTCTTGTTTGTTTGGTTGGTTTTTAATTTTTAATCCTTTATTGCATTTTTTTTTTAAATTTTGTTTATTAATTAGCCTTATGACAAGGACTTGGAAGAATCATCTAACTTTTTGGTGATGGAAGCTGGGGCTATCGGAATGAATAAACAAGGAAAAGCTGATCCATTCAAGCAGTGTGGAAGGTATCAGGAATGTGGAGATTATTTGGGAGAGAAAACGGAATAATCCTATCTTACGATTTAGCTACATTCCTAAGAAGCAGGTGTTTTTATTTGCAGACAGTCATACTTCATGTGGAACGGGAGAACCCTTGACTGGAAATTATAAATTGTTTTAAGGCATGGTTAATATAGACATCTCATCCTTGGTGTGAGACATAGACTCTGCCAGTATCATGACACTTTGTTACTGCTTTCACTTCCTTTACATTTCTTCCAAGATCCTGTCTGTGACTGCTATTTTTTTGTCCTTGAAAGTTTTAATTTGGACGACCTGATGATTTAATGACTGTTTTGTAAGACAGTCTGAGAACAGGTTGTCAGTTAACAGGCACAGGACATGCTTACCATTAAAGTTAGTGAATAGCGAGCTTGTGTCTTCAACTTTGTCAGTGACCTGAAAGGTGTATTTAGTTGCCTGTAATTAAAGAGATTTCCCTTTAAAATTTGTTTGTTTGCTTGATCACCCCAATGTTAAAAACTGTGCCTGTAATTAAAGAGATTTCCCTTTAAAATTTGTTTGCTTGATCACCCCAATGTTAAAAACTGTGTAAGATACATTTCTTTATATGTGCATGTCCTGAAAGGCATGTAAGATTTCTCTTTTTTGTATCGTCTTTTATCTCAGTAGGAGTGGGGATTAGCATAGAGACACGTTTGTAACTGATCAATGTTGTATACTTTTCAGATACTTTCACTTTACTAATCTTGTCATTCCATGAAAAACTAAGATTCTGAATAGTTAATGATATATGTGCAATTGTTCTGATCTCCCAAAATTATTTATAATCGGATGTGATCTGTTTTGTTGCCTTGTATTCTTCTGGTCTTTCCTTCTTCCTCTGTCTCAAAGTGGTTCAGCAGTTGCAAATAAGGATGATACAGAAGAGAAGAGAAACTGTAGGTGTAATGGGAAAGTTATATTGTCATTTAACTTCTACAGATGACATACAATATTTTTTCCCTTTTACTTTTGACAGAAATTCTGTTTCTTCTGGAGAAATTTCTCAAGGTAAATGCTGAAAGTATTTGTACAATATACATAAGTGTATACAATTTCATCATTCTTGTACAGGATGTGGTAGTGTATCATGGTTGTCTGGGCAGGAGGGTGGGCGAGGGAGGGAAGTCATTAAATTATGTACCATTTCCTGAGCTATGCAGGTCCCTTGACAACAATTTGGTAGGGTGTGCAAGCTATTTTGGAAGGATGGGCATCCACTGTGGTAGTAACCTGACAGCTGTCAGCTCATATTTGAGGGAGAGGCTGCCCCAGTATGAGATGTATACTGAAAAGAAACCTGTTGTGAAGCAGATGAAGTGATTTTACAGACCACTGTATATGTACTGTATTAGAGCTAATGTATGGCATGTGTTCTTTTTACGTAGAAAAGTGCTTTTATATAGGTAGGTTGAGAAACAGTATAAATGTTTACTAGTTTTGCAAGAAAGTTGATAATTTGTGTATAAATATTCCAGTGCTTGTTGCATGTCAGTGAAATCTCCATGAAAGCTTGGCAGCTTTATTTTTGGCATTGTTAAGGAGTCCTAAAGTTCTTACCATATGTGGAATATATTGTCAATTTTTCAATGCTAAAAAATAAGTTAGGGTGTAATGGTAATTCAGTTCCTGTTCTTGCAAGTACCAAACAATTACTCCAGTACTTCAGAACCTAGGACTTGTTCTCTTTCTGCTTAGTTCAAAAAACTGCTCATTTAAGTAAGTCTTCAGAATGTAAAAAAGAAAACAAGGGCTGACTAATGAGATGTGATTTATGTGTTTCTTGGGCACCTGATAAAAATTAAAATGGCTGTGTCTTCTGTAAACAAAGAAAAAGAGCTTGCAGAATCATTCCCAGCCTGACAGTATGCATTTCAAACCATTACATGTACGCATAAAGAATTTTTTTGGAATTTCTACTGTTGCAGTTAATACACTTGCTCTGGTTAGATCATAGCATTTTAAATGTAATAAATTACATTAGCACAAAGTAGTAGTTCAAAATGTGTTAAGGTTATTATTGAGATCTAATGTTTTCATAGACAGTGATGTACAGGAACATACAAAACTGGTACTGCTTCCTGGTAAGTCTTGTCCGTGTATGTTAGCATCTCTGCATATCGGGTAGGAAGCTAATGGAAGCTGACTACTCTTGTTTGTAGTTTTATGGCTTAGGGGTAACTTCAGTGGAGGTTTCATGTTTTAAGTTCATGAAGAAAATATAGTAGACTTGCAGATTATAGTTCATATTAATTTCCATTAAAAAATCACCCTATTTTGATTATTTTGTTGGGCTCTTGTAGAGAAAATGGTTGTCTGCAGTCTTCAAAGAAATGTAGTCCAAAAGGAGAGTATTAAAGCAAAGACTATGAGAAGATCGCTTACCTCCTCTAAACTACCTGAGAAGATCTCTAACCCAACTGAACTAGTGAGCAGCAAATTTCTCCTTGAGGCACAACTGCAGAAAAACCATAAAGATTCCCAAGGACTGGACAGTGTCTGCAATTGTCAGAGTTTGATTTTTCCTGCAATTACAAAATCTTCATTGGTAAAATATTGTATCTTTGATTTCTAAATATATAACTGTTTTGCTTAATATGTTTTCCCAATTAAGCGTGAGTCAGCATTTCATGTTCCTGAATCAGTTAGGAGATAGTGATAATTGTATAGTTACCATGAAATACCCTACCACTTTTCCTAATTCTTCAGAAACCGAGTCCTGAAGCAATCAAGATTATAGTTTTAATCAGAGGTTTGTTACCTCTGACCGTATTTCCTATGTAGGGAATGAAGGCTTCTGTGCTTTCCACTGTGTATTATCAGTCTTCTGCTGATGTTCAAAAAAGGCCAATGAAAGAGACTAAACCACAAAGGAGTTCTGGGGGAGAAGGCAGCTTCTCACATATTTTATCAAGGTTGCTTCACCTCTTGATGGAGTGCCAAAAATTGTAGACACTCTTATCTGATCTAAATTATTTACATGTTCTTTTGAATTTTGCTTTCAGTTTCATTTTCAGCGTAGAAAAGGTTGGGACATTAGATTTTTAGTTATTGTTAAACACTGTTACTTTAGTTGATGCACACAAATGTAAGTGAAAGCAATTAAAAACTGCTCTTCACTTCCTCAGTGGAAAAATAGACTCGAACTCTCAAAACATTAGCCATCAAAGTTTATAGGATTTTAAAGCATATATCATGCAAAACCATCATCCTTATGAATAACTATTAATTAGGGCGTCAGAACCAAAGTTTTATGAATTGACAGCTTTTTAAGTTTCCTATTTCTAGTATCTTTGTGTTTTATTCAAGTTACAGGATATAGCCAAAAGACAGAAATCTGTTTCTGCATGGTACTGGGGACTTGAAGGTTTCTTTGTAGGTGTAAACCCTAAACGAGTAGTGCTTGAAGCATGTTCTTCATTGTGTGCTGACTCTATCCCTGTGGACTTTAGTATCTTTTTTCCAGGTAAAGGCATATAAATAAAGTTCTGAAATGATACATGTTTATTGCTGTTGCTCTTAGACATCCTTCATGTAACTTTGATCTAGCTAGCTTACCTCTAGAACTCACTTAGGGGTTGCAGCCATGTGAACACGCGCAACTTGCTCTGTAATGATAAAATAACCTTACTACCTTGAGGTAAATTACATTAATATAGTACCATAGATTTATATGCTTCTTTATATCCCCTAAGAATTTTATTCCAGTATGTACCTATTGCTTTTAGTGATGTGTATGAAACTATATGAAATGAATGGTGCAAACAGATACTAATTTGATTAAGTATATCACTTGAATTTAAGCATAGTAGTGTTACATGTGATATTTTTCTTTATGTATTATATGTAGAAATTTGTTGCATCATTTCTTCAAATCACATGCATTAAATGCAACAAATACAGTAACAGTAAACTCATATTACCACAAAACCTGCAAATAATTTTCTCTAATACTTCCTAATTTCAGGAGATGGAAAGTGGTTTATTGAAAGGAGCTTAAGTGAATATGCTGATGACTCTGTAGTTCAAGGTGTCTTAGAAAGTCAGGTGAATAGACCTTCAAGTGGTTTGGATGCTCAAGGTAGAATCTCAACCCTAATGGCAGTGTGGCAGTCCTACCCAGGTAGGGATAGCAGCAGCTTTGAGATCCTACTTAGACAAGTTATTTTTTCTTAGTAAAATATAGAAGCAGTGTCTGTGATGAAGATTTAAATTGACCTAAATTCAACAGAATCTTTATGTATTTTTATTTTGGGTATAATGGCTTATATACATGGTATTGTTCTTGTAAGAATGGGGTTTCATGTTGAAAAATGTCTTTCCAGCTGTCACTAATAATACTTTTTATTTTGCTTAATTTCTACTCCTGCCTTTACCCCGTTACTCTCCGCTTAGCTTGAATATTTAGGCTGTCTAGAACAAGGTTATGTATTACTGTGTGTTTTGCAACAACTTGGTTTTGATCTAATAAGATTTCTTCATACTATTCAAATAAGTCTTACTACATGAACTAAAAAAAAGAAAACAAGGCATAACTGCATCTGTACTTTTTACTTACTTTTCTCAATTTAAACTGTCTCTCAAAGAATGTAGCTTACATTATTTCTTTAATCCTAAGCAACCAGTTTGGCATTTTAATTTTAAAAACGTTATGTGTGGAAATTGAAACTGTCAATTTTGAATCCCAGAAAAATATTTGAGATTCCCTATATTTTATTCATGTTACCTTAAGTTGAAAAAAACCCAGAACTAAAGTTTTAAGCTTTCTACACAAAAGTTGTGCTATTGCACATTATATTTAAAAATATTTTTTCTGGAAGATACCTCTGAAGTATGAGAGACTACTTCCTAATATAATTTTAATCTGATTATTAAGAATTATTAATTCACAATCTTAAGCAAAATTAATATTCTCTTCAGATCAATTCAAATCCAAGTTAGATGGGCCTTTGAACAACCTCGTCTAGTGGAAGGTGTCCCTGCCCGTGGTAGGGAGGTTGGAACTAAATGATGTTTAAGGTCCCTTCCAGCCCAAACAATTCCATGATTTCATAATTTTAACTACAATTAATGTCATTGATGAGCTGAGATAAAACTTCTGCATGAAGACTTGAATTATTGGGAATTGTGACCATTCCTGTTATTTCAGGGAAGGACTCTAGAGGATCTTGGCCAACAAATATGCTACACTGTAAACTGACTGGAAATTGTCCAACCAGCACTCAACCAGAACTGAAGAGTTCACGTGTGCATAACTTGAGAGTTAACACTGAGATACCAAAACACAGGCGCAATGATGTAACTGAAGAAGAGGATTATCTTTGGGAATATAATGCTGACCAAGCAGCCCTACTTACTCTGGAAAAAGAATTACGAAGTTATACAGGTAAGTGTCAGTCTTACATGCTTACAAGTAGCATAATGAAAACAAGAAGCTATTTCATTTGCCTTCTAAGATCTAACTGATTTTGGTGGAAAAATCTACTAAACTACTTGACAATGCAAGACTTCTGTGGTTGAACAGTGATTTATTTCCATTCAACCATACTTCAATCTACCTCTAATGTAGAAAAAGCAAACAGTTTCATACAACTTTGAGTTTTTACCCCTTGCGCTTTTGTTGCAGAAAGCTTCAGGATGCGCTAAGTACTACTTCAGATCATAAATTATTTTAAATAGGTATTCTTTGCTTTGATATTTAATAATGAGCGCACCAGGTAGTGTTGGAAACTAGATGTTATTTGATGAAAGGGTAGCAAGAAGGGGAAAAGATGGATGGAAACTTTGTATATCTGCCCTGATGAGAGCTGCCACTAATAAGACAGTAGACATGGTATTACCTCTCATCTTGGGGCTAACTCAACGCCTTTCTTCTCTTTAAACCTGTCTCCTTGCTTTTCACGTGTGGAGGAGCTGGCATGCAGGCAAGGATGAGTTCATTATGATTGAACAGAATAAGCGAGTCCGGGTTTTGTCTTTTGAATATGGGAGAAAAAAATTAAATTGGAAGGCTTTTGTTCCATCTCAGTGTCAAGTGTCCAAGATACTTTGTGCGATAAGCAGCCTTGATAGACTCTGATTTGGTCCATCCCTTCTGAGTTGCTATGGTGCTTTTATATTGGTAGGTCCTGGCTATTGTGCATCTTCAGTGAACAAAAGTAGTCTGGATTCCAGAGTATGTGTTCTACCTCTTAAATGTGTTCTGCCTTAGCTTTTGCTGCATTTTTCCCACAGCTCCTCTGGGGCTTCCAAATACCATATTTCAGGACAGTTGACCTTCTTTTTTTGATACCTACTCATCAGTACCCATGTGTTTTTGGAAGTTTCTCTTGTTAATGCTTGAAGAATGAGCATCCTTGTTGAGTATAGTCAGAGAAGAATAGATAGACAAGTTAATGCTGAACAATCACATTCTTTCCTTTTTTGTTCCACTTTCCTGGAATACTTTTCGCTTACGTACAGATTCATAGCAGACACTTATGGCTAGCTGGAAAATAGTAACATGTTTGCATGCATGTTGTATTAGAAGCATAGACTGTGACCCAGTTGATCACCTTTCTGTATTGGTAGATGTGGGATATAGCCTGTTACTCCCATTTTAAATACGTATGTATGATCTTGAGTCAGCTATCCGAGTTCTACATTTGCAATTTATTTTGAGGTCTTGTAGGTATTAGTGGGCCCTATATATGATGTTTCGTATTTTATTGGCATAAACATCTTAAAAGCAAATTTTCTCCAGTACTTCAAATGATTCAAGAACCATATACTAAAAGTCATGATTGATTTTAGAGCTTTTAGTGACATCCTTCATCAGCTACACTTGTGTTGAGACTTTTTATGGCAAGTTTTTGATACTGTGAAGTTCTCTAAAATTCCTAAGGTAGATACTGTGTTTCTTTGTGTTTTTTTTTTTTTTTGTTTGGGTTTTTTTGGGGTGGGTTTTTTTTGTTTGTTTTTTTGTTTGTTTTTGTCTTTTTTTGTTTTGTTTTGTTTTTTCTTTTGGTTTGTTATATTTGTTCCTGAAATGACCTAAAATATTTCAGGTCCTGAAAAACATTACGGCTTAACTGCTGAAGATGTAACTTCCTCCATCAGAGACTCAAAGAAGATTGGTAGAAATACTACAGATTTCTGTGAAGTCCTGGAGCTAACAGACCACACCGGACTTGATACTTTCAGGTTAGTTAAACTTGAGGAATATGTTTTTATGATATTGTAATATGCTCAATATGCCAAACATCTTGCTAGAACTGAAATGAGAACAGTCTGGACTTTTTACTTGTACTTTACATGCTGATTACAAAGGTCAGCATGACCTATTGTATCTTGGTGTTCTAAACTAGTACTCGGGCAACTCATATTAAGAATTAAGTGATATGTTTTGTTGTTGAGAGTCCAAACTATGAATTTTGGGTTTATGTCTTTTTTAAATGCATTAGGTTTTGTTGCTATATAGCACTGAGATTTGTAAAGTATGTTTCTTACAAGTCATCTAAGTTCTTTGGTTGTAAGGCACCTTTAAAAAGAGTATTTGTGATTAGGTGAGTTGATAGCATTTAATTCACCATAGTCTGTAGTCTGATATATCTGTTACAGTGCCTTAGAGGTGGAGGAGATGACTGGAAACAAGTTCCCCAAAGTTCTGTCTGTTATTGGTTTACTATGATCTTGTAATTAGTAAGGTCAGTGAGGCACTCTTGAGTTTAACTGCATTCTGTATGAATATAGTTGATTCAAAGACTTGCGGTGGTTTGGGTTTAGTTAGGGTTGGTTGATTGGGGTTTTGTTTGGTTCTGTTTTTTCATGTTCATAATTGCTGATCAATAATGTTCATTGAAATTGCAGATCAGAGCAAAATAAAACAATGTTTGCAAATAGTGCAGATAGTATAAATAAGACTGACTTCCCTAATTTACCTGTTCTAAGATGCGCGATTTCTCTAGTAAGGCAAACTATTGACAATGTGATTTACTTCTTACTTGTTTAAGAGGTTAAAATGTGTGTGACAAAAACTGGGGGGGAGAATATATTTGCTTGTATGTATATTTGTAAAATATACAGAGAAAGCTATTTTCATGCCTTTTAATTTTACATATGTGGACATATGTTACTAAAACTTAAAGCAGAGTAGCTTGAGGAATTTGAGCTGCTGAAAATCATTCTGGTGTGTTTCTTTTAAGGGACTGGGATGACCAAATGGATGACGAGGAAGAAATTCTGGAGGATAAGCAACAGGTTCTTGCATTACAGTAAACATGCAATGAACTTAATGCAGTTTCTATCTTTGTGTGTCATACAAAACCAAGAAGCAGATGAAGAGGTGTCTTAAATAACATACTGAGCAGCACTCTATAAGGATTATTTTGTAAAATTCTAAATAAAAATCCTTTAGAATCCTTTGATTTTGGCTTTTTTATTGATATGAGGAAGTAACAGAATAAAAGAAAACTTGGTTTGTGCTGCTATTTTTTAGGACTTTTAAAGTTCTTTAATTTTTATTCAGTATAAGGTTCCTTTCCTGCAGATTGAGTTTTATGTCTCCAAATGCAGTTTTACGCTGCCAAGCTGAGAGGTAATGATCTGGAGTGTTCTTAAATTGGGAGTCTCAATATGGCAAAGTTTATATGGTGAGATGCATAGTGGAAAGCGTAATAAGGTCTAGTATACTTTATTCCTTGTCATAAATTTTACCACCAAGAGACTTTTGCCTTACAGAATAGAAATTACCAGTTTTACAGTTTTTTACTTCTTTGGCTACACTCCTTAATTTCAGAAGGTAGAAGGTACTGCCAGTAGACTTTGCTCCCTCTGCTCAGCACTGATGAGAAGTTGGTTCTCTTTCTTCATTGCACTGTTTTTGCTGTTACAATATTGCTGTTCATAAGGGCTTATGTTCAGCATACCAAGTTCAGCTGTACTGTAGGTTGCTATCTTCCAGGCCTTTTGTGATTTAAGAGAGCAAAGATTAAATACAGTTGAAAGTTAATCTTGGGTGGTTTTGATTTCACTAAACCAGTTCAGTTTTTCTATCCAATTGTGGTGAGGCCTGAGCTGTACTTTTGACCTTGCAGCGTTCATGACACATGCAAAGGTTTCTTCCTTTTCCTCTCCCCTTCCCAGCTTAATGTAAAGTTAAATGCAATTAATATAACTTCAGTGAAAGGTCACTTGACTGGTACGTGCTGCCATGGTACTTGAATGTGAAGAGGGTTTGCTGGTTTTCTGTGGTGGCAAGAAGTTATAGTTTCAAGATGGTCTAGGTTGTGTCTTCTGGTAACATCTGTAGGGTTCTCAGGCACAGCAGCATGCTTCAGCTTTTCTTTAAAGTTTTTTGGGTTTCCTTTCATTGTGTTCCATTTGGATGCAGTGGACACTTTTCTTCCTTATTTTATTAGTTTCCTCCACTATGGTTGTTAAGATGATTTTCAAACCACCTTAAAAGCTGCCCACACCCCCTTCCCAGTTTTGATCAAAAGAAAGTGTATCAAATCACAGTCACAAAGATTCCTTTGAAACTTTGAAAACTTTGTAATTCTGCAGTTAGAGGCAGCAAGTGACCCTAATGTGTCAGTGGAGACATTCCAAAATATTACTTAGTTTCTAACAATTAAACACATACTTGTTTGTATTCTTCCCACACCAGAGGACTCTAATGTAGTATGCATTTGTCATATGCCCTCACCCCTTCACTTTACACTAATATCAAACAACTCAGACTTATATTTTCAACAGTTTTCTTTTACGGAAAAAAGTACTTCAGTAACCCTAATTCATAGAAACTAGAGCTGCCATGCTGAACAGACCATTGATTTGATTTCCTGCCTCGTTTCTTGTCTTTAAGGCGAGGGCATATTTTCCACTACAGTTTTCTTTATAGAATTTACCATATATTGATGTTTTATTACAGCAGTTCTTTGCTAAAAATTCTAAGAGTAAAATCAGAAAGCAGGAAAGCAGGTATTCTACTTGGTAGATGAAGGCTAGTGCTTTTCTCACATGAATATAACTCTTCTTTCTAAAAGAAAGAAAACTTTCTTTTTGAGTTACTCTTACAAATATCCCTATTAAACTATTTTCCTTTGCACTCATACGTTGACTGCTTCTATGTTATTCCCAGCCCTTTTTAAATAGAAAACCAATGAAGGCAGGTGCTACTGTAGTGTGTGCCTAGAGCCCTCGACAACCAGGTTAATCCTTCGGTTTTGTGCTTGGTGGAGATAACTAGAAACTCACCAAATGTTTTCAACAGCTGATTGATTTTTAGCAGTTTTCCTTTCCCATCGATTTTTCTTCAAAGAAAAAAAAAAAAAACAACAAGCTTTTGGTAATACCTCTAACAAATTTTGATTAAAAATAAGCTTCCTTCAATGTATTAGTAATCGCTATTGTTAATCATAGAATCATAGAACAGGGTTGGAAAGGACCTTAAGATCATCTAGTTCCAATCCCCTTGCCATGGGCAGGGACACCTCCCACTAAACCATATCAGCCAAGGCTATGTCCAACCCAGCCTTGAACACTGCCAGGGATGGAGCATTCACAACTTCCCTGGGCAACCCATTCCAG
>JANRGW010006868.1:0-44558 GCA_024733675.1 Psilopsiagon aymara | reverse complement strand
TGGGGAGGGACTCTTCATTAGGGACTGTAGTGACAGGACAAGGGGTAATGAGTTCAAACTTAAACAGGGGAAGTTTAAATTGGATATGAGGAAGAAATTCTTTACTGTAAGGGCACTGGAATGGGTTGCCCAGAGAAGTTGTGAATGCTCCATCGCTGGCGGTGTTCAAGGCCAGGTTGGATAGAGCCTTGGTTGGCATGGTTTAGTGTGAGGTGTCCCTGCCCGTGGCAGCGGGGTTGGAACTAGATGAGCTTAAGGTCCTTTCCAACCCTAACTATTCTATGATTCTATGAATTGTGCCTTAAGTTAACAAGTTCATATGTAACTAGGTATCATGGTCATTAAAATTTTAAAACGTTCAGAAGTGTGCTAACTAAGAGTATTTGGCATCTTGCTAAAATTTACTCTTTACGGGAGCCAATCGAACTTTGAAGAGTGGTAAGTCTAAGTATTATAGAACACTCTGTGTCTCTTCTGTAGCTGTGCAGTATTATGGAAATGAATGTGGGTTCAGTGCATATTTGCTGCACATTGTCTCCAAAATTATAGCTGAGTGAAGTATTAATGTAGGACTTAGAGGCATTGCTTAAGGTCATGTGTGCTGTAAAAGACATTCTATCACACTGTTAAATGATACGTGCCTAGAGAGCTGTATAAATAGGTAAGATTAGATACAGTATGAGAAAAAGACAAAAATACAGAAAACTAGAAGTGGTTTTATGAAGATCACAAATCAAGAATATAAACTGTTGCCATATACTTCGGAGTCCACAGTTCATGCTGTAATATTTTTTTCTTTAATCTTACGGCCATTCTTCAAATATATTAGATAAAAAATGCACTTCTCTGTACTCAGTGCACTTTATGTAGTCGTAGCCATCAAAACAGACAGTGCTCTTTCAGTCAGCATCTACAGTAGGTAAAGCTATGTGAACTGTCCTTCTGTGATATTTCCTTCTTCTCTATGTTTGGTTGAGGCTTTTGTTTCATAAATATCTGGGAGAGATAAATTGATAGACAGATATCGGACGACTTTTTTATTTAGCTATAGATTTCTATTTTTTTTAACTAGTGAGCTTCACCAATTTGAAAAGTAGAGGAACACACTCTGTTTTTCTAAGAAAACTGTACGATTTCTGATTTTTCACGGAGTATAAAACTGAATAAACTGGTTTATGATTGGTTAAGATAAAGGCAATTTTCCAGACAATAAGAATGCAAGTATTGAGTAGTAATAATATGAAGACCATAGCACTCATTGTCTAAATTACATGAAAGCACAATGCATTAACTTACTCCTTTTGCCTGCTGTAAATTAAGTAATGTACTTACTTTGATTTCAGTCAGAGTTACACATTTTGTTGTGATTTCAGCAGTTCTAATTCTGTGTCCATTCTTATTGCACAGGGATTGGTGACTTCTAAGTAAATAATGTGTTACAGGCAGAAGAGTTATTCTAATTTCTTGACCACCTCTGGTTTTTGTTTCTCAAAGTAGGAGAAATGTTACTCATATGTGCTTCTTAATCAGTATCAGAAATGTTGTTTTATAGTATGAGAAAACTGTTGTCACTTTGTGGTCAACATTTCTTTGAACGGGCAACTGACTTTAGGCTCTGCATGTTTCACAGATTTAAAAGAAATCAGGTGGGTGATCCCGGTTCTCTACATCAAGAGGTTGTGTATGTGGAAAGAATGGTTTTGTCAGTTGTCAGTTGCTGAGGTTTGGAATTGTGGATTACTCTGGGATATGCATCTGAATGCCTTTTCTAGTCCCACAAATGTTGCATGCTGCCAACTTTTCTGATTTTGGAGCTCTAAATTGAGGCCAGTTCCTTTGCTCATCCCACACACTCTTTCATGTTTTTTAACCGCAGCCTGAGAAAGGCGCCTTGGTTTCAACAGCAGCAGACCAGCATATGTTTACTTAATTCCTAAGACATGATGACAGTGGTCTCTATGCCACTAAAAGCTTTTTTCTTTATTATATTCTGTTGAAGCTAATTTCTAAAAGTTTTTTCATATGCCACATGTTTTATCGCAGTGTCTTCAGTATGACCCATGAACAGCAGTGGAAATTAAAGGAACAGCAACTGAAACTGCAAATTTCTAAACTAGAGACTGATTTAGCAGACAAAAATGAAATCCTTGACAAGATCAAAGTAGAAAGAGGTATATTTCTGTAATTATTATTTTCTCATGATGTGAGATTCTCCTGTGTTGGAGTTCAAGTATATTGCCCAGAAGATTGTAGTTTCTCTTGTTGGTGATTACAGAGCTGCCTTTTAAGTTGATCAATATGCTTAAGTTATGACTAGCTGTTAAGTACAAAAATTGATGTAATACAGGTTTTGTGCTGAATGAGGATCATATAACTCCAGCTGCATTCAATGTTCATCTGTTGGGTTAATATTTACTCTTTATTCCGTATTTCTCCACTTCTTTACATTGAAAATTCCTACGGAAAAGAGGACTATCATCTGACAGCCCCAGTCAAATTATAAACCACTATTTTATTTGCTGTATAAAGGTGCATGAAGCTTGTATCAGCCCTTAAACATTAATTATCTTTAATTGTTTATCATTATTTAATTTTATCATTGTCTTTCAACCTTGTGAATTCATATTTTTTTATATACTTTCAGTGCACACTAATCTTTATTTACAGCTATGTACAGTTAGAAGAAAACTGTATTATTGTAGTATACTGAACAGATTATTTCATATGTGTTTTATTCCATGCCGTAAGACAACTTCTCAGTGGATCTTTGAGACCTTGCAGTGCTTTCTTTTTTTAATCTCAGTACTGTGAAATACTGTAGCAGCAAAGTTTATAAAATGAGAGCCCAGGCAGTAAGTAAACTAAGTATTTTTAGAGTTGATTCTTCAATTGTGTATTTTTAAATGGTGAATTTCTGTCAATAATGTAATAGAATGAAGTCGGCCAATTTGTTATGAACAATTCTTATAATTATGGCTTGAGTTTGGCAAATACTTACCATTCAGATTTGAGTAGCTCTACTGAGTTCAAATACCACATTAAATATTTAAACATTTTACTTGACCACGACAAGTGTTTACAAAATTAACCTTAAGTGATGCTAAAATAAAAAAATAAGGTGCCTTAAGCTATAATAATACAAAGTTATGTTATATTGGAAGAGACAGTTGCTAATGACGCTTTGATTATGCAATGCATAATTTAAAGTGGTACTAATAGGTTGAAAATGTTATAGGCCATACTACTGTTTGGCTAAGATGAATGTGGAAAATCGGTCAACACCTTCCATCTTCTGTCATTCTGTCCTTGCCTGAGTCACAAGACTTTACCACCCCATCAGCAGATTGTCTTGGTGTACTCTTAAACTGGTTCACTAGGTTACTACACTTCCCATTTCTGTTGAATTGAACATGCTGGCAGATTGAGTAGATGTTGTAACACCCTTCAAGGCCTATATCTAGGATTTGATTGCAGCTTCTTGTCTAACAAAACTTAGGAAGTATAAGTTTCTTCAACTGAACATCCCTTTCAGTTCAGCAGGAAAACTGGAGTACTGTTTGCCTTAACCTACTGCCTGGAACTAGTGTGGAAATAGTTTTTTGTCTAAGCTTGGTAGCTTGGCATGTAAATCTTTTTTGCAAAACTTCTTATCCAGGACTAAGAAAGATGTTAAAATAAATGAAGTCTTGAAAATTCTTAGTGCTACAAGACTAACATCGTCTTGCCGTTTTCCATGTCCTCCGTCAGTATTTCTCTGTTGAAGTGATCATGTAATTTCAGTCTTATTTTTTAAGTAGCATTTTTCTATCGATAACTTCATAATGCATTTTTAATAGCTAAAAGAAATATATTTAGGGAGAAAACAGAACAACTTATTTCACATTTTGATTATATTTGCCTGTGTTTTTTTTATTTTAGGATATTGTATTTGCAGGTGCTTTGTCATCCTTCCCCTGCCCCAATTCCCTTAGTCATTTGTTCTTTCGTTACTTGTATTTTGAATATCTCCCACATTCTCTGGCATGAATTACAATATCTGTTTGGATCATGTTCATTTTATCTTTCTGAGAGTGTTGTTTCATGCAAGTTTCAAAAGGCTAATACATATAGTGTATAGTTGGTGTATAGGTTATATTACTATATATATTGTATATAAATATAATATTAGAATATATTATATTTTTATGTATATATTATATATAATGTATAGTTGGTAATACAAAATCTAAGTTGAAACAATTACTATGGCAGGGATTGGTGTCACTTCTCATAAATTCATGCAGTGTCTTTAGTTGTTAGTATTTATGTCTAAAAAGTTTTTATTTTTCATTAATACAATCTCATGCCTCACTGCATTTGTTGTTCATATTTATAGTACCTTTTTATACAGAGTACAATATTTACTAGATGCAGGTTTTTTCACAGTTGTCTTAATGGGCAAATATTTATTCTGTGTCAGTGAAAGATCATAAGTGAAATACACAAGGAAAAATATATTTAACTCCCTAAATACTATTCTTCTGCCCATCAAACTACAAAAAAATCAGTGTAAAACTAGTTCAGTTTTATTCCATGGGGTAACAAACAAGGCTGTCATCTTGCCCTAAATTGGACCTTCACAAACAGAGGGTTTGGCAAGGAAGAAGGCGAGATGACATGTGATGGTGGGTAGATTATGGGAGAGTAAGAAAAATTGATCTCATTTGCCTTGGAAGCATGTAATTTCTATTTACAGGAAAAGGCAGTGATGGTTTTCTTTGCTTTTCCCCTGCTACCTGGTTGGTACTGGTCCATCTAGAAGAAATTTTTCTGTGAATTTATATGGGAGGTGAACAAATGTGGATGCTTTTGCTGATTAAGATTCTAATTATGTTCACGTTTTGTGAATAGGTACAAATATTTTGTGTGGAAGACACCTATGCAAATTTATTCAGATTAAGGTTTTGAATGGGATTGCAGATATTGTCACAATACATATTTTGATTCCAGCTGAGAAGTACAGTATTGCACAGTCCCTTAAGTGTCTTCTAAGGCCTTTAGCAACACAGAGGACTCTTTGCAGCTCTGTAGTCTGCTTCCACTTGTGGCTCTGTAGCCTCTCACACAAGCTGCTGTGTAGCATTTTCCAAAGCCTCCATGGCAGTGGATTTCCCTCTTTCTTGTTCTGACCCTGTCATAGCCTTGCCTTTGAAACCCCTGATACTGTTGTGATATTATTCTTGTGGGATGTGGTTACCAGTGGTGTGAGAATTGCCTCTTCTCTCCGCTCTCTTCTTCTCCTTAAGTTGCAGCCTTTGGATTGAAGTAGGAGAAGCAAGCTAAGCAGCAGCTAGCACACAACACCAACCCTGATCCAAGCATGCTGTAATCAGTGCTGATAGTATTATAAGTGGAAAAAACTAATGGAGAGTTGGAGTTGCTCCTGATGAAAAACAGTGCAGTTATATGGGATAATTGAATGGCAGGACCCTCCTGTCACTTCTGTTCCATAATGGCTGTTGCTGAACTACTCCCTTTCCTCCTGCCTTTTTCCTTGTATGCTTACATTTATGCCTTTCATTAAGATCATAAGATCATAGAAATGCACCCTGTTGAGAGTCTGGAGAGGCAGCACAGACAGCACTAAGGTAGCCTGAGCTGTGCCATTGACAGATTGGCCCTTTTCGGTTCAACAAGCTGTTGAAATTGCCTTGATTTGAACAAAAGCTCATTTCCCTTCCATTTGCAGGCTTGAAGTTAACTTTTTAAGCAGCAAGTGTGAATGACTATTAAAAACAAATGCAAAAACTTCACTAGGGTTCATGTCACAAAAAGAGTGGAGTGATCTTGCCAGAAAATTCATGACAATGAGATAGAAGTTCTTGGGAAGGGATATTTTGTTTCTTTATCCCTGGAAAAAGTGCCAATTCAGATCTCAGTATAGAATGTACAGAAGAGAAACATAAGCATGAGGGGACCATTTTCTCTGTGGGAGATCTTCCAACAGACATAGGTCTTTTGGGTAAATTGTTTGGGTGAGTCCATAAGACTCAATAGCTGGTAAGTGTTTCACCATCTTTTATGAAGGCCTGCCTTCTCTGCCTATTGACAAGGCAATTGTTCTCTTGTTCAGTTGTGAGTTTTTAGCTGTTAGTGGTTTTAATTAAGTTTTCTTCTCAACTGCACAAATGCTTTGCATTTTCCTCATAACTGCAGGGTATTAAAACCTTACTGGCAATGATCTGTTTGAATTGAAAGTGACTCTTGTGGGGTCCCAACACATGTACAAGTTGGGCTACTGTGTGTAGGAGCAGTGGCATTACAGATGATTAATTTTTATTGACAATGTCATTTAATTTATAAACTGCAAAATTAAAACTACCCTGATGTCAGTTTTTGAAACATTTCAAACTCCTTGAGACTGGTGTCTCGACCACCTGTTTCCTGCTGAGTTTAAGCCTCTAAACTGCAAAGCTGCTCTGTAAAAATAATTAAGTTGTGCATCATGCCCTGAGGGTCAACAGAAAAGATTCCAGCATTAAAAAGACATTGAGGAATATTTGCTTGAAAACAGTAGAATAGTTTCTTAAAGCTCATGAGTGCAGATGAGAATCACAAAGGCAAATACTTGCACCTCAGGTTGACAGTTAACATTTACATTATTCTACTCTAACATATGAGTTCATAGTACTTAAATACATGGTATGAGACTATAACTTTGGGACTTCCAAAAAGCACAGGGGAAAAAAATAGAAGGGTCATAAACTTTGTTATAAAGAGAGTAAGGAGTGTGGCCAGGGAGAAAAACGAGAGTCCTTTTGTTCCTTGGAAACTTCAATGATTCTGAGAAAAGCTTGCTTTTAAAACTTTTTCATGTGAGGGAAGGTATGTTGTTGCAACTCAATTATTTCACCTAATCCTTAAGTTTTTTCTCAGATCTTACTGAGCAATCATTGTGGATTTAGCTGTGCATGAGTGGGTATTTGTGTAGAATCTGTGTAACCTTCTGCCAATAAGTTTAATGGTGTTTAGT
The DNA here is from genome assembly GCA_024733675.1 of Psilopsiagon aymara. NCBI lineage: Eukaryota > Metazoa > Chordata > Aves > Psittaciformes > Psittacidae > Psilopsiagon > Psilopsiagon aymara. The sequence continues at coordinate 37,546 of JANRGW010006868.1, read as the reverse complement.
CATTCAGATTGACAAAATTTAATATTCTACTTCTTTCTCTCCTCTCCCCCTCCAAATCAGGAAGCTGTACTCAGTTGAGTGTACCTTTTTATTTAGAAATACACAGTGTAGATTTTTCACACTGTAGGTTCCCTTTTAATGAAAGTAAGAATAGTTTGCTTTTTGTTTAATACATACACCTGTGTCAGATCAAAGAGAAGTAGTTTTCTCTCCCTGTCTTTGTTAATACTAAAGATTTCCCTATATAGAAAATAAATTAGTTTCTACATTTAAAAATTAAAAATGGATGCGTTAATTCATATGAAAAAGTAGGTTTGTAGTTTTTATAATTATGTTAAATTAAGTAAAATATTTTGTTCTTTTTGACATTAAGACAAAAAGGAAAAGCTGGTGCAAGAGAATAGTGACCTGCAGTTACGCTACCTGGAACAGAAGCAACAGCTAGATGAACTGAAAAATCGCATGAAATTTTTGACCAAGGTGAACTCTTCTTTCTGCTTAGAATATAAGCAAAAAAAACCCATTCTGTATTTTATGCATAGCACAAATACTTCTTGAAAGTAAAAGAATACAGAAATATAACTGTTTTGTTTATTCATGCTCTCAAGCAAAATGTCATGTCTAGTGAGAATGCATCTTATTATTCTGAACATATCTTCAATATCCTTTCACATCTGGTAACACCTTTTCATTAAGTATTTCTGTTTCAGGAAAGTGATATTGATGTGGCAGAATTCGGCGAAGCTCTCTTGCATATAAAGGTACCTAACAAAGAATGAATATATAGGGTACTGGAACTAGGTGATCTTTAAGGTCTGTTCCAACCCAAACCATCCTGTGATTCTCTATATTTTGCATTTGATTGATCATTACACTACATGTTTTCTACACAATTCCTAGGTTTGCCAAGGGCTGCTTTATTTGTGCATCTTTCAGTAGCTAATGCTTCAAGCTCTTAAGTGTGCTTTTGTCATCTTTTGATTTCAGTGAAGCAGAAGGGAAGATGAAAAAACTGCCAGGATGAAATCTAGATTTATGTAGATAACTGATTAACTTTTGATGGTAGAATGAAACCAGATCCACAAGCATTTTTTTGAAAAAACCTCCATTTTCTCAAATGACTTCTCACACCAGCTTATTCTTCCTATAATGTTTATTACAAAAATATGTTTATTTATTAATTCTGTCTTAATTATTACCAATTTAGGGCGTATACGATAAGCATGGAAGTTGTAAAATGCAGTACAGCAATGCTTAGCAACTTTATTTATGCAGAAAACCAAAAATAGCCAGAAAATGGTAAATTTTTTTTCTCTTGTACAAGTTGAAAATGAAGCGGGATTTGAGTGAAAAACTAAGTGTGCATTAAGTTTCCACTGTTCCAGGGAGTTAGGGTTTATTTTCTTAACTGTTTTCTATAAATGGTATCCTTTTCTGCTACTGAAATGGAAATGATAATTCTATGAAGATAATAAACAAAAGAAAGTAAAACAAGCAAAATCCAGAAGCAAACAAACAAAGAACCCAGATGAAAACTTAAACTCCAGTATTAATAACAGAAACAATGTGGACTTAAGAATAATAATACAGGTTTTATTACATTCACTGAGCACGATTATTAATTATATAAAAGACATATATATTAAGGGGTTTGTATTTTCACTGGATAGACAGGAGGGATTGCTTCTGAATTTCTCATATACTTTAATTGATTCCTGATAATCACAAGATGAAATTACATAATAAAATCCTGACACTGATCTACCTCATTTGTACTTTTTTTATGTTAATACATGCTCAAGATTTACCGAATAATGCTTACTTTTCTCCCAAAACTATATCCCAGTATTACGTTTAACCAAACAGAAATACTTCCAGATATATTCGCAAAAGTGTTTTAGTAATTTTTCAAATTTGCTCCAGATTCAAAAGCAGCAGCAAAATGGGGACCTTGTGTTTTTGGAAAAAGTAGAAGATGATAACCATAAAGATTTAGAGCATTCCCTGCGGGAGCTGCAACTAACACATGCAGAAACGGTGCAAGAACTGGAAAAGACAAGGAATATGTTAATGCTGCAGCACAAAATTAACAAAGATTACCAGGTACTAAATCCTGTTCACAGTGGAAAATGACCTGATAACATTTTTAACATTTGTTGCTCTAAAACTTATTGTACTTAAGTATTGCAAATTCAGCAACAGAGCCAGTCTGTTTGTAGGTAACCTAACATAAATTTGCTGGTTTTGAAAGTGTTGCTTAGAAGCATGAGATCCAGATTACTTTAGTTTTAGTCCTTTAACCCACCTTTGTCAGATCCCCTTCTTGGGATTATCTCTGAGCTCTTATCAGGTCCTCACAGGGAAAACAACAAGTGTATTATCAAATAATCTTACTTTTCCAGAACACCTGGCTTTTACTCTCTTGTGCTGGGTAATTACAGATCATATTTTGACTTTCATTCAATTAATCAAAGTTTAAAATAACAAAATCATTACAGAAACTTCTTAAGAGCATTGTACTGAAAGCATAACTAGTTGGCTTTTCATAATAGTGTTTTTAGATTTTGCTGCAGTTTCAACTGATGGCTGTATTGTATTACTGAACTAAAAATTGCTGCTATTTTTGTGTACTTTAAATGTTCTTTTCTCAAATCTGACTGTATTTTAACCTGTAGGTGAAAGCATATGCAACAGTAGTGTAGACAAGCTTCAAAGGTCGTTTTTACATGCTGATTTTTTTCAGAATGAAGTAGAAGCAGTGACACAAAAAATGGGAAGTCTACAAAAAGACTATGAGGTAAAACTGGAACAGTATGTCCATCTTCTTGATATTAGAGCTGCACGCATCAGAAAACTAGAAGGTATCTTCCAAGAACATTCTTCTCTCTTTTTCTTTTTTTTTCATATTTCATGTCCTGCAAATTATTGTTGTGAGTTTCTTCTTCAGTGTTCTTCGAAGCATTTTTCCATTCTTAAAAATAGTAATATGTCAGTTCTTTCATGGAGAATCATCTGTGTTTTGTGTCATTGAATTGAATGATGAAGTTATTAATCAAAAGACTGTAGTGATAGGACAAGGGGTAACAGGTTCAAACTTAAACAGGGGAAGTTTAGATTGGATATGAGGAAGAAATTCTTTACTGTGAGGGTGGTGAGGCACTGGAATAGCTTCCCCAGGGAAGTTGTGAATGCTCCATCTCTGGCGGTGTTCAAGGGTTGGAGAGAGCCTTGAGTGGCATGGTTTAGTGTGAGGTGTCCATGCCCATGGCAGGGGGATTGGATCTAGATGAGCTTAAGGTCCTTTCCAGCCCCACCTATTCTATGATTCTATGAAACAAAATTCAACAAAGCGATTTATACTGCAGCTATTGATGAATAAGAATAAAATTACCAAACTTAGATATTTTTTTTTTTTTTAAATGAGCATTTATGTTCAACTTTTTATTTTGCTGTCCTATCATTTCATATGTTGCTAAAAATCCCAAAGTCATGGTGTAGTATGCCAATGAAATATTTCAATCTGATGGATTTAAAATGTTGGTTTAATGACTTCAGTGTGTAAAATCCTTAAATGTAAAGATCTTTCTTGATAATTCTATCCACTTGGGATATTACAGAAGACAGAGGTCAAATGTATTCTTCCCCTGGCAAATATAGTTCAACCTTACCAACATACATATCTTTAGTCTCTTTTTTGCATTTGCGTAGTTATTTGGATTGTTTCATGAGACTTATGAATTTTTGCTTATTAACTCCCTATTAATCTAAGAATAGTTGTTAGGGGCCTGTGTCTTTTTTTATGTATATTGAAGCAGCTCCATTATGGAGGTATTCTTGATTGTTGTCAATTGTTGTGCTAAATATCAGTTTATATTGGCTGTTGTCTTGGTTGTGCTAAATGAGCACTAGAGGTATGACTTTAACTGTGTAATTACTTTTTTGGCAACACTTTTAAGAAAGTAACATTGTTAGTATAATTAAATTATGCTTTTTTCCTCCCTATTCAGTCATTAATTACACTTGATTTTTAAACAAGATGGTTATGTTGTAGCTTTGTTTTATTTTATTTGTTGCAGCCCAACTAGGAGATGTCGTCTATGGTACAAAAACATATAAATCCAAACCAGAAATATTGCTGGGTGATCCAGGTGATGGGTTTGATGAAACTTTACATTTACAAAGAGGAGAGAACCTTTTCGAAATTCATATCAGCAAAGTGATCTTCTCTTCTGCAGTTATGCAGACTTTTGGTGTCTGTGAACCTGCAACTTTTTGTACTTACTCATTCTATGACTTCGAACTTCAGGCAACCCCAATAGTTTATGGACGCACCCCATCATATGACTTCACTTCTCAGTACCTCGTGCAGGCTGATGACTGCTTTTTGCACTATCTGCAGCAAAACAGCATCACATTTGAGGTTCATCATGCATATGGGACAGATTATGAAACAATTTCTGCATGTCAGCTAAAGCTTCACGAAGTCTTGGAAAACAATGGGAAGATCTACAGCACCGCGAATTTAGTTGGTAATTAACATATCAAAAAATACCCTTTTTGATGCAGTGTTGTAAGTGACAAATAATATAGTTAAGTATTAAGTACATATTAAGTAACAAGTAATGTGAATTTATGTATTACTATTTCAAAAGGAAAACCAAAAAAGTTTCAGCAACGTGATATTCCCTGGTGGATGTGCAGCATGTTCTGGTGGTTTCGCCTACAGTTGTGGGAAACCTCTGACAGGTACAATTTTGCCCATAATGGCTGAGGGCAGAGATGGTATTAATATAGTGATTCTGAAGTATGTGACGTTAGAAGTTTGTGAGATGCTGCAAATGGCATTAGAGAATCTTGTCTGAAAATAACAAGTCATTTTTTGTCTTATAAAAATGTTACTTGGAAAGGGTTACTTCATATAAAGAATGAATTAAGTTTTTACACATGTAAAGAATTTCAGTAAAAGATAATATCACGTTACTCAACAAAATTATGCAAAACCATGGAAAAAGTAATAGAGCATTGCACTTGATTGCATTGTAGTACTAGTCATGTTAGAATTTATGAATAGAGAAGATATTTTAAAATGAGAATGATATTCTTTTTAATTTTGTTTTGTTATTTTATATATTGTTAATTGTGTTTTTGTTTAACTCAAGTTTCTTTCATCCTCTGAGACTGTTACTGGTACTGAACTAAGGGGTCCCCACCTAATTAAACTGAAACATACAGTAATTTCAGTAAGACTTGTAATATGTTTAAGTGAAATTTAATTATTCTACTTTTGGTATGCAGTTTCTCTAGCGGGATGTACACTAAGCAAACACAAAAACAACAAACAAAACATAAACATTTCTACATTATAAGGCTATCAAACATCAGTGCCTTATATCTGGCCTAGATGTCATAAATACATCCCCTCATTCCTTATGAATAAGTAAAGGATTACAGTGCTTGTCATTTAAAGTGTTAAGTCAGACATCTTCATGTAATAGTCCTAAGGCATCAAAAAGGTGTAAATAATGGTGATTACAGTTAATAATACTTCATGTAGGTGCATCATCTCTGGAGGTGTTGGTTTTGGTTCTGTGCATTTTTTTCATTTAATTCATTGTGTTAAATAATTTTAAGATAGTCTGGACAAACCTTTTTTTTAAGAAGTAATTGATATCCTGTGCTGCTTACTTTGTCTTTTAGAAGTGTTTTGTCAGATCAGTCTATGCAGAGACCTCTGGCTGCCCACTTCTGTCAAAATTTGGTTTAATAAGCCATTTTAAAGTGCTATTTTGCCAATGATTTAAAGTGCATACCACTTTATAGGACATTTCCAACTGTTGACATACAAACCCATCCTAGCCTTTATTTGCTTTACAGGGATTAAAATAAAGAATTTGAGTCTATAGCTTGGGCAATAAATATTGCAGATTATTATATGAAAAAATGGCCATGTGTCAGTTTTAGATCAAATACATAGAGCTAGAGAAATTGTTTCTAACATGAACTTCATATTTGACATCACAAACGCTGTCATAATACGTAATGGTGTGGTAACTAATCCTCAGTTTGTGGTGTTTCCTAGCTTTTGATTTAAGGACTTTAATGTTGAAAAAAAAATCGATGTAATCATGTATGTGTTTATTCCTTAGGAATTAAAGGAAACATTCAAAATTACGGTACTGTAGAATACTGGATTAGGTTACGAGTTCCTATGGATCAAGCTATTAGTCTCTACAGAGAGAGGTCAAAGGCTCTGGGGTATTTAAGTGCCAGTTTTAGGGAACGTGAACAATCATCCCAGGTAAGTTTGTGTTTGATCTTCATATTTCAATAAAATAAACTGTTGAATATTACTTCTTCATTTCAAATAGTTTAAGTCTTGATACATTCAAGGTTAACAAAAGTTAAAGGTTCTTGAACTGTAAAGTATCTATAGTAGTGAAATGGCATTCACAAAGAAATTAAAATTTTCACTAAAATATTTAAAGTTACTATATTAAATTCCTTTAGCCTGCAAGTGCCAGATTTTCTGACATTTTGTTCTAGCTCAATAGTGACAAATGTTAAACAAGCTGAGTGTCAGATTAGCTTTTTTTTTTTAAGATGGACAATGAAGAGAATTTTGATAATGTGCACTGTATAATGTATATGTAAAATGCACTATATAATCAAGTTTAAGAGTTACAGCAGAAAAAGAATGGCCTTTCAAAAATCTTTAGCAATTGTTAATGAAATAAAAACAATCAGGTTGAAATGTATGAATTGAAAAATTTTAGTTTCTAATGGGTATGGGTTTTTTTTTTTACCTATAGCTGGTTAAATTGCAATAAGTCTGGAGTAACTTTAATGTCTTATATTATTCCATAGTGTAAATTTACATTATAATACTATCTGAATGCATTTCATGATGTAATCTTAGAAGTATGCTTAGTGTGTGAATTCTGTTAAAGTTCAGTGTAGGCAATTTCGGAAGAACTTTGTGTTTAATAACATTGTAACATTTGCTTTAAATCTGATTTTTAAAAGAATCAAAAGTATTTTAAGCAACTCAAAAAATCTAGCTGTTGTTAAATGAAAAATTCTGTGATTTAGTTTTCTGTATTTTTGATTATATTATTTCTAGCTGTGTTGCTAACCCAAACACAGTTGAAAGGTCAGGCATGTGGAATAGCGCATTTTGCTGTAATTAATGTAAAATTGCAAATTCAAACATGGCAACTGAAATACATGGATTATGTGGGAGAAAATAAAATTAGAAAAATAGCAGAAATTAAGAACATCTTCTGTAGAACTGCCTGAAACACCACTTTTCAGAAATGTTTCGTGGTGGAAAATAAAATTTATGCAGCTGTAGCAGGTGGTTGCGTTATATTAAGGGTTCTGTCAGTCTGCAGCTGCAAAAGTAGCTTCAGTTGTGTGTTCCAAAATTTAAGCTTTCACTAGTTAAACATGCATGAAAAGATTTCTGTCCTGTATAGCAGCAGAAATCATGGAAACATGAACTGTACATAAACAGCTATAATTTTTTTTCTTAACCCAATGCTGTATGTAGCCAGAAATAGTAGTCTTAAAGGTGCAAACTGTCATGTTTGGCTTTCATGTTAGCTATTTCAGTATGGATTATGTAAACAAAATATTTAAAATTTTATAGAACAAAATCAAATTGATACGTGTTTCTCCATACACCAGACAGAACTCTGGCTTCACAAGCAAGATAATTATATGCAGTTAATGAAAGTAGCTGTGATGCAGTCCAGTAGAAGAGGGCCTTTTGAGATATAGCTGAGGATTACTCACTTAAGATAGTTGTATTATTTGTTTTCTTCTTAATCTTGAAGTTTTTATTAAAATGAATTTCTCAGTTTGCCTACTATGGGATCCATGGTATGTACAAGTCATGCTGATAGGTAGTTCAAACAAACCTGTGATATCATTGAGATTTTTAATTTACTTCCAACACTTATTATTACTCTTCACATGCTGAGTTCTAGTTTTCATAAATTGTTTATGTAGTAAAGGTTTGGTAGAAAGCAATAAACAGGAATCTGCTGTGCAATTTTAGTTATTTAAAAGAATGCATATATAAAAGAGACTACAATTATAAAAATTTCTTGACACAGAATAACTGTCAAGGTTAGAATCCTTCACTTTAAAGTGGCAGTAGATACCACTCTTAAAACTGTGGTCTTCACTGCTTTGTAGATAATCAGATCACAAATAGATCATAAAACTTTAGAAGAATAAAGCAAACAATCCCAGACCTGAAAGGATCAACTTCATATTGCCTTATACCAGCAACCCAAGAGATGTCGCTGAATTTGTGGAGCAAGTACTCTTTTGACATAGAAAATTAAACAGTAGTTGGAGTTTTGTTGAAATAATGTCATTTGTTCTATTTATATAGTTCTTAGAGTTCACCAGCTTAAGAATTCTAATGGTTTTAATTTAACTTCTTTTTCATTTAAAGCAGCAGATACTCAGAACTGCCCAAGTCAGCACTTCAACAGATGGCAATTTAAATGAACTCCACATTACAATAAAATGTTGTAACAATCTACAATCGCGAAAAAAACATCTTCAGCCAAATCCTTATGTTGTCTACAAGTTCTTTGATTTTGCAGACCATGATACTCCTATCATTGCTAGCAACAGCAACCCAGAAATAGATGACCATATGTGTTTCCAAGTGCCAATGAATGCAGAGTTAGACCGATACCTAAAATCAGAATCCATAACCTTTTATGTATTTGATGATGGTGAAACGGAAGAAGGTTCTTATGTAGGGAAAGCCAATGTGCCTCTTATTTCTTTAGCACATGACAGATCTATCTCAGGTAAGGATTAGACTTCTTTAAACTTACCAAAATCTTTACATCCTTTTTTATAACTCTAAATCTCTTTAAGAATCAAACTAAAGAAAGGCTCTTCAGAGCGATCTGGACAGGCTGGATTCATAGGCCAAGGCCAATTGCATGAGGTTCAACAAGGCAAAGTTCTGGGTCCTACACTTGGGCCACGACAACCCCATGCAATGCTACAGGCTTGGGGAAGAGTAGCTGGAAAGCTGTCGAGTAGAAAAGGACCTCGGAGTGCTGTTTGATGGCCGTTGAATATGAGCCAGCTTGTGCCCAGGTGGCCAAGAAGGCCAACATAATTCCAGCTTGTGTCAGAAATAGTGTGGCCAGCAAGACAAGGGAAGCAATAATCCTGTACTTGGCACTGGTGAGGCCATGCCTCAAATATTGTGTTTAGTTTGGGGCCACCGGCTCCCAGAAAAGACCTTAGAAGTGCTGAAGCATGTCCAAAGAAGAGCAGCAAAGCTGCTGAAGGGCCTGGAGCACAAGTGAGGACAGTGCTGGTGGTGTTTAATCTGGAGAAAAAGAGGCTGAGGGGGGAATCTTATTGCTCTAAACAACTACCTGAAAGACGATTTATTTGTTTTTCTCTTTTCCCAAGTAATAAGTGATATGATGAGAGGAAAAGGCCGCAAGTTTTGCCAGGGGAGGTTTATGTTGGATGTTAGGAAGAACTTCTTCCCTGACAAGGTAGTCAAGCCCTGGAACAGGCTGCCCAGGGAAGTAGTGGAGTCACCATCCCTGGAGGTATTTAAAACACCATGTAGATGTGCCACCTGGGGACATGGTTTAGTGGTGGACTTGAGAGTGTTATGTTTACAGTTGGTTTTTGTGATCTGAGAAGTCTTTTCCAAGCTCAGTGATAATATAAACCTGTCTCATTCTTGTCTGACAGAATTTTAACTCCAGTGAGATGCTGGAAGTAAATTTTGCATCACAGTGTTACTGAAGTCATGGCTAGTGAAAAGTCTGTCCAAGCTCTGGAATTGATGAATGATTTTTTAATATAAACATTAAAGTTCAAACATTAGAGAAAGAGGAGACCCAGGGAGAGACTAAGACAGTGCAAACAGAACATTCCAGTATTCTTGGATTGTAACTCAAACTTTAAAGTCATGTTTGGTTTTGTGATTTATCCATGAACTGAAGTCCAATCAGTACCTTACAGAATGGATAGTAATAATAGAATTTTTTTTCCCTCTTGACTTTTCTGAGAGATAAGAGAAAGGAGTGAATGTTTTCTTTAAAATCAACAATTAAAAACAAAAAAAATCAGAACATTTGTCCAAACAGTCATTTATCATGGTCCTAAGAAAGTTTTTTTAAATCATTTTTTGTTCTCTGTACTGGCCCAGATATGGAATAATTATGATTTGATAAATTATTATGATTGGAATGATGTATCAGTCTAGCACTGGCTGAATTTAACTGCTAATTAATTATGCTTTATCACCCTCATAATAAAGACTTTCATCTTGCAGAGTTGGGATTTCCCATATTCCAACTTGTGTCTATAGGTTGTCCTCCTCCTGCTGTGCACCTCTGTGTCTTTCCATCACCCTTCTATCAGGTGGCAGTAAGATCCCCACTGAGCCTCTTCTTCTGAGAGTTGATCAGATCACTTTAAATCTCTCCTATGTCATGTGCTCCACTGCCCTGAAGTTCTCTGCAGCCCTCTGCTGGACCTGCTTCAGAATGCCAGTGTCTTACGCTGGAGAGGTTAAAACTTGACATAGTATTATTAAGTGCCATCTCATAGGTATTGGAGAGAAACTGTGACACCCCTGGACCTGCTTGTCTGCCTTTTTACTAATACAGGCCGGGGTGTAGTTTGCATTCTTTGCTGCAAAGACCCAGCTTTACTGGCTTGTATTTGTGAAACAGGATCAGCTCTTATTCTGCAAGGCTGCATGTGGCCAGTCAGACCCCAGCCTTGTGCTGCTATTTGAGGTGCTCCCGGGCCGATGCAGGATTTTGCATTTGGGTTTTGTGGAATTTCATGAGGTTCCATCAGGCCATTTTTCTACAGTGTGAATACAGCTCTGCCTTCAGTGCATCAACTGCTCCCTGCAAGTTGGTCCCAGTTAATATGGTGTTTACAATATAAAAGCTGCTTAATTATTTTATTGCCAACTGTAAGATAAATTAAGCATATGGTTCTGTAATTATTCAACGTAAATGGAGAACAGGATAAAATCTCTAAATGAATTTAGTGTGTTTCTTCTTTAATAGGTTTAGCTACTCACAGATTTTTAAAACTTACATTTTCTTTAACAAAAGTTAGTAAAATATGGAAATGTCTTTGTTGTTGACATCTTTCAAAAGATCTATGTCGTCTGGTATTGGATTATCTGAGGGATGTACAGGACATTCTGAACTAACTCGGTAATCCAGTCCCTCTTAAATTCTGTATTTTGAATGTCCACAGTGTTATATTGGGCATTTTGACACTACTGGCTTCTAAAATTAAGACTTTTAAGTCACTTAATTCCTGAATCCCATTCAGATTTTCATTGTGTTTTCTTGTATAGGTATAGAATAAGATAATTTAGAGAAGATATTTTCATTTTGTTTTCAGGTATTTTTGAACTAACAGATTCTGAAAGGCATGCTGCTGGTACCATCACAGTTGAATTAAAATGGAAACATGCCTACCTACCACCAAGTGGATTAACAATGGCTGCAGACATAGGAAATTACATTCAAAATGAGAAATCAATAGCAAGTAAATTACAAGCTGAGGAAAAAACTCAGGCTCCAGCCCTTTCTCCTTCTTTTACTTCATTGGTGACAGTAAGTAATTTAACAAACACAAGTTAAGAGATATGAAAGAGCTGTTACAGCAGGTCATTTAATTTTTCCCCAGTGACCAGGATTTGTCCTTACTGTAAAATAAATACATAGCACAAATACTTCATGTAACTACCATCTCCAGCTTCTTCTGGGAAGTAAAATCATTCTTGTGTCCAAAACTTTTTAAAGTCTTTTATACTGGTAGATAGCTGATTAGCAAAAGGGTAGGAGGAAAAGGGAGGAGATGTAACATCCATTAAATGTCTTCTCTATAAATTTAGTGCTTATTAATTCTCTTTCCAGTGTAGATGACCTGCATAAAATGTAGTCACATGCTTGTGTAACTTCAGGGTTATGCTTGAAATTTATGACAGTCATGAAATCAGCTATTTTTTCTATGGTCTCCTAGAAGCTCAGACAGAACCCAATCAGATGGAGTATCTTTGAGCCAAAACAATTCTTAAGCAGCCAGACCCAAGCCATATATACAGATACATAAGTGTATCTGTACTGTGCTCTTTGTTATTCTGGGGTCTGAGGCATGGTGCTGATACCAAATAGCTTCTTAAAAATCACTCATAAGAGTACTGTAAAGATTTTGTGTGTATGTGTAAAAACCAGTGGAAATGGAGGATAATCTCTATGTTAAAAAGCAAAGCATGAAGAGTAGTAAACCACTTTCTTATTTTTGTCTTTGTATCATAATATCATGACAGAACTAATTACGGATTTATTTTTTTTTTTTTAAATTTTGCAACTACTAGCAGTCTTGTTTTCATTTCTGTGTTAAAATTTTCCAAGGGGATTGGCATAAGGAAAGGTGTCAAAGATACACTATGCCTACACAAGGAAAGAAATAAAGCGCTCCATAAAGGATAATAAATCATTCTGCCAGATACATGATACCACTAACTTGAGTCCTACAGTTGTTTCTTACCTGGAAGTCATATTGCATTCCATAGACGCTCTGTAGAGTTTTATATCCATTTCTGCCTGATTTCTGAAAGGTATCTCCAGTTGTAGAGGTTTTGCTTATTCAAACAGCATCTACATCATTTTGCGTGTTTAGGATTGAATTTAGTACAGTTAGATTTGGCTTTGAGAAAATTTGAGATGCCTCAAAATTTATTTGTAGAGATCTCTAAAATAAGATTAGAATATGGCAATAAGTGGTCTTCAGCTCTGTTTATTTTATTACAGAAACCAACACCCAAACGAAGGCAGTGTGCAGCTCAAGCAGAGAAGAAAGTATCTTTCTTGGATCTTAGTACAAAACAGATGATAGTAAGTTTAAGTATTTTTCTCATGCATGTCAAAGCAAGAAAAGCTACTAATTAATGTCTTAGTGACAATCAAAACACTCAGTTTTTTTAGCAGCACAAGACAGGGATGTCCCAGCCAATGAATGATAGCATAATACTGCATATAGGTGGGGGATTCAATACAGGGATATTTGTGTGACTCCCTCAGAATTGCTTGGTGTCCTCCACAGCTTGCAGGCTTCAACTTCCGTAAACAGAACAGATTCTAATAGCACAAATCAGCTGTCTGTGCACTGTGTTTCTCAGCTCTCTGGCTTATTAAGTGTCTTTGTACAGTGTACCTCTTGCACGGACATATAAATGGCTCAAGAAATCACCTTGATCTTAACAGATACGGAATGTTGTGCTAATGAGATGTACGATTTGACACAGTTCATCTTCTGACATTACACATACAATGAAAATGATGTTAACATCAGTTTACAATTTACAGTTGATTCTGCTATTATTTAGTTTGCTATAACTAGAACATTGTTTTGCGCCGTACAGTATAGACTGGAAATAAGAATTAAGTGATCTTCTGTATTTATTAAATAAAAAATAATAATAAATGGTGAAATCAAATCTTTTTGAGAGCTTAGATGTGGAAAAATGCAATGTTTGCCATAAAGTTACACACAACATATTTCTACTGAGCTGTCCAAACAGTAACTTCTCAAAGCTGGACAATTTTTCACAAACTAGGATTTTTTGAGGGAGATAGCTACTCAGTCTCCATAGTTAATCTTCATTTCTGGTTGAGCAGCTCTCCATAATGTTTTAAAAATCCAAGCCTCAGTGCCTGGTTAGAGGCGAAAATAGTGTTAGAACTAAATAATGAAATAGATGGTGGTTCTCTTGATATGCGAGAATTAGAAGTTCAGTGGATTACAACTGTACATGCACAGTCTGTTTTATTTTCCTGTTTATTTTCTGAATAGCAGAGAATCTAGTTCTTGGATATTAATGTGACACATGCCAAAGCAAATACCTGTTTCCAGAAAAGCAAACTCACTAGTCAGTGGAATGAGTGTTTTATTTGCCCAAATTATTTGTCAGAATTGTCCAGCCTCACAGGCAGATATTACAGCAGAGGATAGGCACAGCAGCACTTGCAGCCCAGAAAGCCAACCGTATCCTGGGCTGCATCAAAAGGAGCGTGTCCAGCAGGTCGAGGGAGGTGAACCTGCCCCTCTACTCTCCTCTCCTGAGACCTCACTTGGAGTATTATGTGCAGTTCTGGGGTCCTCAGCATAAAAAGGACATGGAACTGTTGGAACAATTCCAGAGGAGGGCCACGAGGATGATCAGGGGACTGGAACACCTCCCGTATGAAGATAGGATGAGAGAGCTAGGGCTTCAGCCTGGAGAAGAGAAAGCTGCGCGGAGACCTTGGAGCAGCCTTCCAGTATCTGAAGAGGGCCTATAGGGATGCTGGGGAGGGACTCTTCATTAAGGACTGTAGTGATAGGACAAGGAGTAATGGGTTCAAACTTAAATAGGGAAAGGTTAAATTGCATATGGGGAAGAAATTCTTTACTGTAAGGGCGATGAGGCACTGGAATGGGTTGCCTGGAGAGGTTGTGAATGCTCCATCCCTGGCGGTGCTCAAGGCCAGGTTGGACATAGCCTTGGGTGATATGGTTTAGTGTGAGGTGTCCCTGTCCATGGCAGGGAGGTTGGAACTAGATGATCTTAAGGTCCTTTCCAACCCTAACTATTCTATGATTCTTTGATTCTAATGCCAAAAAGCAAAGGAGGACAGAATTTCCTATTGAAACACTTCTCTGCCTGTAAATTTAGGTTTACTTTTGTGTGTTAATTATCTGCTATATATTGAAGATTTCCCCGAATTTCACCCTAAATTAGGGCTCTCTTGAAAATAACATGGAACTTGCGCAGAAAATGGAGGCTTCAAGTGTTCCAAGTGTTTCAGAGGTAAGAGTTTATTCAGGTTTTGTGGGTGTATATGGTACATTGCATTTGAACTCCACACATACGTTACTTTTTCAGCCATGCAGCAAAAAAACAAACTACTGTAAAGTAATATCACAAAAATATCTCTGAAATATGAAAAAATTAGTTGCTTGTGATGACAGACTTTTTTTTTGACATTAGAAAGGGAGGAATCTCATCACTTCCTTCAATGTTTAGTTGAAGTTTATTTTGTCTTTCCTCGAAATTACTGGGGGGGGGGGGGGAATGAAGAAGAAACAGAGAAACTTTTAAATATAGCACTGAAGGAATTAAAAAGAATGGCCGAACATTCCCTAAAACACAGTTGGTGTGACGTATCATCTGTGCCAATGAGGAGCATAAAGGAGACATGAAAACTTCAAAGATAATTTTTACAGAATAAGACTCATAAATGTTTATTAACATTGTTTTGCTTTGTGTGGCTCCCAGTGTGTTAGAATAGAAATAATTTGTTTCTCCAGATGAGTTAGAACAGAAATAACTCTTCAGGTTCCTTTTTGGAAAACCTGATTGTTCTGTGAATAGCTGGAAGTTATCTCATGAATTCTGAGGGTGGAAAGTGAGGCATCAGTGTCTCTGTGGAAAATTCAGTCCAAGAGGACAGTTGTTGGATAATAAACAGTGCATAGGTCTCCAGTAAATTTCCATGAAAGATGCCATGTCTGTAATGCTGTTATCTATTAATGAGGTAGTATTTTATCTTATTGTACTTGAAGAGAGAAGAGAGAATAAAATTACATCGGAGTAATAGGTTACCTTAGATCACATGCTTGTATTTTGTAGCAAAGTGAGTTCTCTTTTGTATCATTTCAGTTTGCCTTTGAAATAGAAAATACTGTATGATTTAAGTTGTAAAACTGCTAACTGAGAAAGGTGGTGGTGTTTTAGTTTGGTTTGGTTTTTTTAGGCTGAGTCTTGTAGACTGAAAGAGCTGAAATATAAGTGAATGTGGAAATACAACAGTCTGTATATATGTTGACAGGTACCAAATGATTATAATAGTTATGTTTTCATAAATATGCATAATTAGAAAATTTTGTCTTCTGTGTCAATTTTTTGTTACTGAATTTGACACCTCATTGTTTCGTGCACTGCATAAGCAATATAATTGTTTAAACACTATGTATAATTAATGTGAGCCATAACTCTCTTCAAGTATTGAACTTCAGTAACTTTTACATTTCCATGAGTGTTACAAAGACTGTAAGTTTATCTGATTTTGTATAGCATGTGTTACACGAGGTTGAACAAGAAAGGCTAGCAGATGATATGGTGAAGGAGATGGCTGAAGAAATTCAAAAGGAAAAAGACGACCCCTCACATCTGTCAGAGGGGCAGTTGGCCAACCAAAGCTCAGTTACCTCTGGAGATGAGACAGAAATAACTGAAGAATTGGAGCCAGAAGGTAGAATTCATTTTTATGAATAAGTAACTGTATTTTCTTGATAAATGTATGTCTCTGAATTTTCTTAAGCATTTTTTACTAGCAGTGGAAGCTGCCTCATTATGAGAAGCTTCATGACAGAAGTTGTATTCTGGTGTACTTTATAGCTGAAGCTGGATAGTGGTGTTATTTTCTTCCCAAATGGAAACTGTATTGTAATTGAACGTGAAAATCTGGTATCTGACCTAGATTCATAAAATATTAAAGGAAACCTGGCTTCTATTTTAAATGTCTTTATATTCTCCCTTAGAACTATGCTGTTCTAAAGAATATTTTAATGAATAAGCTCCTTTTGTCTGCAGATAACAGCCAGTGCTGATATCGGAAATCCTTTCAGACAGTGAGAGGAATACTATGTATTATCACATCTGTGACATAAAGTTGTTAGAGGCAGATTTATTTAAAGATTATAAAAGCCGGGTCATCCTATTCCACCTCCAAGCTTCAACTGTTTATCATTTAAATAGACCAATTCAATGGTACCAAGTTTGATGCACAAGCAAGATACTGAAATTTTATGTTCAGTTGTTTAAAGTTTCCACATAAGAATTCATTAGAAAAATTGGAAAAACATGATGTTGAATACTATTGTGTTTATAAGTGATTCTCTCCAGAGAAAAGAGACCTGAATGTTTTAGAAAGTAAGACACATACAGATCTACTTTAACAAAAAAAAAAAAAACATAAAAGTACACCATTCACATGTAAAGAAGAATGTTCAACATAGAGGAAATTCACAAATTCAGGCCATATTCTTATATAAAGCTAACTGTTGTTCATTTTTCAGTTCATCACAGGACTTATTTCAGTCATCAACTTTCATCTGGGAAACATTACTATTTTCTGTAGCAAATCAGAAAAATATACAGTTTAGATGACTGTAAAAGTCATTGATTTGCCAGTATTAATCTTCTGCAAGGAAGAGAAGATCTACCTGGCACTTACCCTTTATTTATTAGAAAAGCAAATATATTGCTATCAGGTTTCTCAGCAAGTCTCAGATGGACTACAGATACAGGGGGGTTAACTCTATTGATTCTATTTTTGCAGATCAAGATGATAGACAAGAAAATGATGCCATTGAATCAATAATAACTGACAGTGATGACTGTATTGTTTCATGTCCACTATCCAAGAATATTAAACAGGTGAGTCAGAGTATTTATGGCAATTATATGATGAGTGTAAGGAAAATATTTTAATCTTAATGCCCTCTAAGAGTTTCTTTGCTTATAGCTAAGGTTAGATTCAAAGGTATTTTCAATGAATGTGTTTTCCTGTTTCCATTTTAAGTAGACACCGTTCCACAAAGAAAAAAGAAAAGTTAATGTGCCTATATTGTGCATGTGATTTATAGGTGTTTTTCTAATGGGGAAATTTGTTGTCATCTTCTCCACTATTGTCATACGCACTTAGAAATAGACTTTTCTCATTAGTTTCAATCCAAAGTCAAATATTACTCCTGCACAAAGTCTACCTAACAAAAGATAGCTATTGTAATGTGAATGTCTAAAGAGCTTAGTCTTGTTAAGTTCTACCTGTTGCCTTTATGTTGGGAAATGGGCTTTTTCTGCTTCTTCCAGTGCTTTCTAAGGAAGGGGAGGATAATATCACTTGTCAGGGCCTGTCGTAAATTTTTAATGCCTAGCTACCCACTGTGCTTCATCCCAGTAGGTTGACTTGATTGAATGTTGTTGAAATGGCAATTGCACAAGCTTGGGGTTGTTAATAACATATAAACCTTGCATATGTTTGTTAGTTCATCCATAGATTTATTTTTGTTCCTGGCTTCCCAACAGTTTTAAAACTGACCATTCATTTTCAATAAGGTTTGTACAGGTACAGGATTCAGTCGCTTCAGTGTATTGTTATTTGTGGGCATGTGCAGGAATAATATTCTCTTGGCTTATTCAAAACCAGCAACTGATGAGTGTAAAGCTGTATATGCAGAATAACACAACATAATACAAATTTGGCAGATTTACTTAGGGTAAGTTCAGTACTATAGTTTTCTAAAAAGTAGGAACATTTTAAACTTTTAGAGCTAACATCAACTGAACAATCTTAGAAAATATGAAATTAGCACTTAGAAGTCTAACAGTTAACACTTCTCTGCTTTGTCAGCCTCCTTTTAAAGGACTGGGGTGTACTGTTATATTGGTCCTAACTTTCTTTAATGGTCTGCAATTGGATAGCTTAGAGGTAGTTTGATTATTTTTTTTTTTAAATCATTTCTTCAAGGCTGTGTGACATCTTGCAAAGTAGTTAGCAACATGAAGCAACATTTCATGTGAGAATTGTTGCACCTTTTTTTAAGTTGTAGAAGGGATTTCAAAAAGCTGTTACTTACGCATGCTGCAGTAAAACACAGAAGTTACTTTTGAAGACAGAATTGCATTGTTTGTAGGTAAAAGCTTGAAAATAATTTCACCTGTAATTTTGAGAACTGAAATGATCGTTAAGTCAACTGTAATGTGGTTGATCCACATCTCTTGTCATCCTCTATTTTATTTTATGAAAATTATTTAAGAACGCTTCTGAGAGGATTTTGAGTGTAGGTTCATTTTGGTTCATTAATTTCTACTTCTCCCCATTGATCTGTTTCTCTGGTAACAAAATGCATGTTCAAGAAGGGTAGATACAACAACAAAAGCTATAAGCTATTAAGACAACATGTTCGATACAAATTGTATTGTCAAAATAGACATTGCTATATGTCTATTATAATCTTGGGTTAATTATACAGCCTGTGAAAATTCTGATTGAATTTATATTTTTTTAAGATTAAGAATCACTGCCTTTTATCTTTTGAGATAAATATCCTGCTGGTAATCAAACACTGTAAATAAGACTTGTGATTTTTAGAGATCGTTATGCTAATTATCCTGTAAATCTTGAGTTGTATGCCAAACTGTTTAAGCCATTTAAGATCATACTGTTCCTTTTTTGCATGTTGCAAATTAGACAGTTCATGGTTATTTCTTAGATATGTTGATCATAAAGGGTATCTAACAGATTTTCCAGTACTTAGCTGTACCACTTACTTCTTTCTCTTTTCTTCTTGTCTATGATGTATAATTAATCATAGATTACTTCATTTTGTTTCATTTCATTTACAACATTTATGAGCTTCACTTTGTCGGTATGAAATGCTTGTCCCCTTCTTTCCTTTCCAAAGTGGCGTAATTAGTATTAGCATCTTTTTTAACAGGCTACATAAAGTTTAGTGGCTGGATTAAATCAAGTCATTAACATAATGTGCTATACAATTTGCCCCTATCTCTTTTCGTTTCCAGTACATCAAAGTGCCACAGAGTGCCAGTGTAATTGGGCCTTGCTAGCTTGTCAGGTTCAGTCAGGCTGATGGCTGCTGCTTTTTCTAAAAACCTTCCAGGCATGATAATTAATAGAGAAAAGAAGTCTGAGAAATGTAAAAGTTTGGACAGTTCTCTATGAATATTTCATACATTTGAATAATCAGAAGTTAACATTATCAAATTGATGTATAATACATTGATTAAAAGCCTTGTTTCAGATCCTCAAAATAGACATCAAAACTGGGAATTTGCATTTCCTTTGGCATGGTCTTTATATTAAAAAAAAATTAAAAAATAAACTAAATCTTTTCTCTTCCATCCCCTGTTCCCTTTCACCCCCATGTCTACACTGTATCCTTACAGGAGATAATATAGTATTCAATTAGCACAATAAAATTTACTGCTATTAGCTTCAAGTTGACTTAAAATGTGCCTATAAGGCAATTACTGGCAAAAACTATTTGTGTGGTGGTGCTCCCATTTTTTCTATAGGTGTGTTTACATCTCTTTTTTTAGTTGCAGATACTGTGAGTACATTACCTTGCACAAATAGCAGATACTGAAAACTGTCGTTACCAGTTCCCATAAAGTAAGATCTCAGAGTCAAATTACTTTTGACATGAAAATTTCTCTTAAACACAGTTAAAAAGCAATGCCAATTGCTTGTGGTTCTGTTGGTCATTGAAACATGTTTGTGCAAAGGTGAGGTTTAAAGCACAAAGCTGATGTATAGCAAAGCAATAAATATCAATAAATATTTTTCCTTTTATTCCTTTTATTGTGCCTTTTTTGTACAATTACTTGAATAGTGCACATACTTCCTTCTATGAGACACCAGCTTTCACTGGGAAAAAAAAAAAGAAAAATATTTTTGTTGCAGTTTTAAATTTTGGCTGTCTTGATTTCTCTTTATTTTCTGTAGGATTTGAATACTTTTTGTGTACTTCAGGGAGATTTCTGCATGCTTAGTGCTTTTCTTAAGCTGTCTTTATTCTGTAAATATGTAATCTGAATCTAGAGAACTAAGTTTTTAGGTTTTTACTTTTACCCTGTTCTGCTTGGTTGGCTTGATTTTACTCTGGCAGACATACTAATCTTTCGTATTCTCTGACTCTTGTGTAGATCTAATCTTAGTTGCTTTGTGCTTTTCTTCTATAAGTAACTGGAGCACTGGCATATATAATAAAACAAGTCAATATTTTTAAAGACTACTATGGGCCTAAGACTATAAAGGAGCATTTGCCATTCTCTGTCTTTTAGGTGATTGTTTGCTAGTATGGTCACTATTAGAAAGGAACTAAAGTAAAAGAGGAGCTCGAAGAATCTAGGAAAGACCTAAGTTGTCTTTTGCTGCTGATGAAGTTTGAGATGACAGCAGTTAAAAAAGGCAAAGCAGTGCTTTGTTTTGAAGACAGATATTTATTTAACCAAGGGCACTTGGACTTGTTTATTGCCAAAAGGAAAATTGCTTCAAAAATGAAGCAATGCTTATTTAAAGCATGGTTTGGTGATGGAGTGGACAGTGTTAGGTTTACAGTTGGACTCAATGATCTTAAAGGCCTTTTCCAGCCTAAATGATTCTGAGTCTAGTTTTGCATAGGCAGTACACTGGAATGGTGGATTTGCAACCTCTAGCAGTTGTCAAATATACTTTGAAGTAGTAACTAGAAACATGGTACTGCAAGTCATTTTTCTTGAAAGAAGAGGGAGAATTAATACCAAGAAAACGCCAAAACAATTTTTTTGAATTATACAAAACAACAGAATCTTAAGTCATTATGTAACCACCTACTTGTTAGGGAACAAATAAAACTAATGAGTCAGAATATTAAATTAAGTAGAAAGTCAGGTTTAAGGCTGGGTACATGAGCCCACAAGAAAAGCATCAGCTGGAGCCATTTTTGACCTAGCTGGTAATATTTTAGTGTTTATGAATGTAAATGTTTCTCAGTTGCTTACTTGAGAGATTATATTTATCAGAGCTCATTGATGTGGAGGTAAATTATGGTGACTTTACAATTAAAATGGAGGGGCTTTTTTGAACTGGAGTTCTAAAAAGCAAAGGATGGGATTTGAAACTATACTTGAGTTTTGATTAGCTGTGATATCTATCAGCAAGCGTAATTTTTTTCACACTGTAGGTAATATGAGAGAGAATCAAACTCCATTAGTTTTTGCATGTCTATATTATCTGTATTATTGGTGGAGGGGAACACACAGTACCAAATGTTAAGTATTAAATCTCTCAATAAAAAGAACAGCTGTATTAAAAATATCCAACTTGATATATTTTTTTCATTACAGATGCACTCTTAGCAAATGAAAATGCCTTCTTCCTGTACTACAGAGTTTTTTTCTAAATAGATTACCTTTCAAATACAGGTTTTAAAAATCAATTTATTTTTTTAATCCAACCAGAAGTCTGATCTACATACAGAAAAAATGCATGCATAGAAATATACAAAAGCAGAAATCTATTATATGTGCTTAGATTTTTTACATAACACTGCTACTTATTTCATCTTATTGATGTCACTTACGTGTTGACATATATTAGCATCCTAAGAAATACAAAGTATGTGTTTCTCTTTATTGAGAAATTTTCTTTCATGCTTGTTTACTTAAGGATCATGCTTCCTTTTAAAAGGAAATGTAATTGCAAGTTTACAAAGCATTTGAGCTACTTAATTATGTAACTGTTTGGTACTGATGTAGCTAACCAGGTTTGAGATTTTATAAGGTTAGTATTTGGTATTTATTTTATCTGTTGGTATAATCAATTGTGGGTATCTAAGCACTATAAAAAATATAAAGTCTTCTCTTTTAAGCAGTCTGCAATAGAGACAGATGTAGCTTAATTCAGGACTATAACAATATTGCTTGCATAGCTTTCCCCACTTCTTGGGAAGAAAAATAAAAGAGTTAAAGAAATTTTTATCTGACTGGGAAAACAGCCTCAGATATACCTGTTTCTCTGGGTCTTTTTGGTTTTGTATTTCTGGGTGGTTTTTTAATTTATTCACCCTTGAAACAATTTATCTTTAAAAGCTCTTAGTTGAGGAAGTGCCACAAGCAAGTTGCAAAACCAAGTCTTTTAAAACAATTCAACTTAAGGAGCAACAATGAATAATTTTATGTTTATTCTTCAGATAGGGTAGGGGAGGCAAGCCATTGAAGGGATGAAAATATATTATTCAAGTGATTAAAAGGTGTATTATGAGCACAGTTGCAAGTGTGACATTAAGTTCAGATGTATGTTTGTCATGGTTCTGGTGGGAAAGCTTCATGTCCCAAGAACACTGTATTTTTTGAAATGTTTGGTCTTCTGTACTGAATTAGAAATTGCCTTTTCTGAATAACATCAATGCATTGATGGGTTTATTACGGATTTGCACTGAAGAGGCAGTATCTCATCATTAAATTGTCTCAAGCTGTGGCAAGTAATTCATACTGTTGAAGACACTGAAGATGAATTCATGCTCTGAAAATGATGGATTTGGACTCTAGGTAAAATGGCACTAGATAAAATGGCAGCAACCGGAGACGTACTCATTATCTCAGAGAGATTTTTCTGAGTGCTCTTAGTTGCAGACAGAGCTGAAGGGATTGCATTGACTCTTTTTCATGATGCTAACCTTGTGCCATTGAATTTCCTCCTAGCACATGGCAAAACCAGTGATGCTGGAGAAAATTATATGTGTCTTTCCTTCCTTCACATGTCTCTTTGCCCCAAGTCTTAGCAAGAGTCTAAAGTGCATGCACTTTTGTAAGTCCCAACCATTTGGAGAAGGAACAGTGAGCTGTTTCTATTCTTACATCTGTAGCATTGTGGGGAAGATCTAAAATTAGATGATGTTGTTCCTAACACAGAAAGTCACTGCATACAGTGAAGGACTAGAACATTTTTTGTAATACGTGTTTTTCATGTGTATATGTAAGATGCTGACCTGTTAAATACTTAGTGAGTGATGTTTATGTGTCTGAAGAGATAAATTAAATTGGCATTCCTGTGACAGCCTTCCTTTGCAGTTCTGTTCTAACATTATGATGATGACAAAAATTTGTCCATTCAGTACATTCAATAAATGTATTTGTCAATCAAATAATATTGATAACCACTGAAATAACAATAGTAAATGGATAATTACTTGTGATTATTTGACAATATCTTAAAGTTTACCTGATGTGCTCTCTGCTTGAAATGGAAGGGAGTGAGTGAAGGGACTGTAGCGACAGGACAAGGGCAATGCATTTAAACTAAAATAGTGGAAGTTCAGGCTAGATACGAGGAAGAAGTTCTTTACTGTGAGGGGTTGAGACACTGGAACAGGTTACCCAAGGAAGTTGTGAATGCTCCATCCCTGGCAGCATTCAACGCCAGGTTGGACAGTCTTGGGTGACATGGTCTAGGGTAAGGCATCTCTGCCCATGGCAGCACAGTTGGAACTAGATGATCTTAAGGTCCTTTTCAACCCAAACACCTCTATGATTCTATGAATAAGTGTTCTCTGGACATAAGTACATAAAATGTGAAGCAGTTAAGCATAAATACCTTTGAGCGCTGGCAAATACAGGATTCGAGTTGATCTTAGAGTTGTTTCCTTTATTTGGGGTTTTTGAAGGTCAGTACCTTAGTTAAAGCTGTGAATTAGGTAAAGCTAAAAACTAGGACATTGTCTACATTGCTCCTGTAAGCAAGGCATTTTCAATGCTATACAGAAAGCACAAACTTCTTCTTTGTAAGACACTTAATTCTGTTGTGGGCCATCTGAGTCAGCTGGAATGTTATTATTTTGCATCAAAGTCTTAGCATTTCATTGTGACCAAAAAGGAAATCTAAATGTGCAATATGTAGCTTCTTGAAGAAGGCAGTCAAAGCTTTTTATGGAATTCAAAAACAAAAGGTTTTTTAATCTTCAGAAGATGAGAAAGTTACGTTGAGACTTCAAATTCTGATGGTATGTCCAGTGCATTTAGTACTTAACTGAATCCTAAAGTTTGTTGAAGGAGTTCAGTCCATGTTTTGTTTTCCTAATTTGAAATGAAAGCACTGAAACAGTTTCTCAGAGACAGCATTTGAAAGCATTTATTTTTCTTATATGTGTCCAGTCTTACTTTTAGAGGAAATTTCATATTTTGTTTGAAATACTGAATTTAAGGACTAATTTTATCTCCGTCAAGGTAGAATGATCTGTGGGAAGTAATTGGTCATGACAAACTGTCAATTTTGCACTTTGAATAGTGCCTAATAAATGACAAGGCTTAAAAATAACAACTTAGGAAAAGATTTAAAAAACATACTGCACTCTGGATCATGTAAATATAAGTGGTTGTTCAAAAAATAATTCCTATCATATAGTGGATGCTATATTTATTTTCAGCATGGCTACATAATGCAACAATTTCGTATTAGTAGTGACGTATTAAGTGCTAGTTATGCTGTTCTTAAGCAGTTCTGTGGTTTTTATTTGTAAGTATCTTTTTTTTGTCTGTTATCCTTTGTATATGCTGTATTCATTTTTAATGTTAATAAAACTAGGCCTTAAAATATTCTTGACTGTTAATCTCTACAGTAATATTTTTTTTTTTTTTGCAATTTTCTAGGAGTATAACTCAATTATTTTCTTTCTTACAAGTTAGAAAGCAGAATACCTGAATTATACCCAGCTATCCTTGAAAAACTGTAATATTCTTTGCCTGCAGTATGCAATTACAAGTGTTAGATACGTCAAACAAATTTTAAGATATGTAAAAGGAATACTTTATAATGCATTATATTGTATTTGAACTGGATTCATAAACTACTATCTGTCTACAAACTAGTCTGACATAGCTGGTAAATACTTTGGGGTGAACAAAACCACTCAGCATATCAGTTTAAATACAGATGCTAATACATCTGTTCAGTGCAAGAAGAAAAAGAGTTGTTTCTGAAGTGAAATTAGACAATAGAGCCAATTTCATTTTTTATGCATGTGAATGTAGAGTGCTTGAGGTTATTAGTTGAAACTGAGTAACCTTTCCAGGCTTTCATCTCTTTCTTTTCAAATTTGAATATGAAAAGCCTATTCAAGTCAAAGACCACCACTTTAATGACATTTGGCAGTCATTTGATTTATTAGATTTTAAGAAAAAAAAAATTCTTTAAATATTTCATCATTCTATGCTAATCCCAGTAATATTGCCAGCTGAAGCCATGTACCTGTATTAGTGGAGACAGAATGGTATGGAATTTTCTCTGTCATCCTAGTAAAATTTCCATGAATCTACTGAATAATAAAACAACCTTATTGAAATATTCAGATTTAGGTTTTTAAAGTATCTGAGGATACATAATAAAAGGAAATGTCTTTTGAAAGGAGGGGTTAAAATTACTTCATCAAATATTGAAAGGGCTTGACAGCAATGGAAATGGTCCTATATGATGGATATTTTTACAAGAGAATACACTTGCTTTTCAATTTGACTGATTATGTAATTTTCTGGAAAAATGTAAGCTATCTCCATAATAAATTAGAATATTGACTTGCAGTTCTAACACTTAATCTAGAAAGCTAATCTTTTTAATACAATTTATTACTTCAAGCAATTTAATTTTACAGTCAAAAATAGTCAAAATATTTCTATATAGGGACAATATTTTAAATAGAGTTAAAAACTTGAAGAGAAAGGAGTAAAGAAGTATTTCTGACATTTCTGAGATCCGTTGTGTTCTGTTTGCCCTGAAGAACTACTTTTTTGGTTGCTCACCTATGTGCTCCAATTCTGAAACCATAGTGGCTTTTCTTACTTTTGACTTACAGTTACTTAAGGAAATATTTGTGACTCATTCTGTAGAGTCTGCCATTCCCACTTAAATACATAAAGCTTATTAAAATTTATTTGTACACAAGCACTATAGACTTTGCCAAACAGTACGAAATAATTTCATATAAACAACAGGAATATGTCATTTTACTTAAAGATAATAAGAAAAGGCTCTGGTGAATAATAGTTTGGATATTATCTCTATTATCATACTGTTAATTTTAACTTTTAAGTGTATACTTGATTTAAATAGAAAAGATCAGTATATGAAGTTGCAATCCGTATAAATACAGTGTTTACTTTTACTAACTGCTTTCTGACTTGATGGAGGTTTACTGAACTGCTTGTAGCATAGTCTGCAGTAGGCATTAACAAATGTCTTTGATTTAGAAAACTTTGGAACCTAATATTACTATTTCAAGCAGTTATAGGATCAAGATGCAGATCCCTCTGCTGTGTAGCTAAAAAGGCTTCACTTGTGCATGAAGATAATCTTAACCTAATCTTCTGCAGTAGAGTACAACTACTGCAAAAATATTGTCAATGACAAATGTAAATCAGTATCTGTTGCAACAATATTCTTAACTACAAATCATGGGGCTTTAAAATCCCATTGTGTCTGTCAAAATCACTCAATGTTGATGAACAAAATAGCCAGTGTTTTACATTTATTGTGTTAATACCTCAAGAAACACAAAATAATTTCTATTATGTTTGTGCTTTATTTTTCAATAGGCATCTGAAAGAATCCGAATTGAAATTATATCGCTTGGTTTTACTGAGCCACAGATTGCATCAGATGAAACAATACAGCAGCTGTTTGTAGAATGCAGATTATCCAATTTCCTTGCAGAGGAGACCCCACTGTCCCTTCGAAAACCTGCAAGTGGTCAGAGGATTCACTATAACTATAGCAACAGTAAGTGTGATGTATTCCTGAGCAGGCTCGTTTCTTCTCTCAAATTCTATCCTATGAAAATGTCTGCCCATAAAGCCTACTTCTTCTAAATATCATAGCTGCAGTTATCTTTGTTCCAACTGTCTGTTTCCTAAATATTTTGGGAAATATTTAAGATGGTTTTTAAGAAACGAATGGAATTACCAGTTATAAAATGCATAATTGAAGTAGGCTTGTGTATGAAATGGTAACATTACAATATATTTATATATGTTGCTAGCACATGAATTTTACCATTAGGCTACACACAGCAAAAGTTTATGTATTCTTACTAAAGGAAGCATCTCTGTCAGTGCATGATGATACAGTAAAATAAAAACATTACCTGGAACCATTTAGAACTAAAACACAGTTACAAAGAGAAAATATGTAATTGGACTTGATCATCACTTGAGGGAGCACTCAGTGTTTCTTTAATAAGAACTTTTTGAAATAGGAAATTATTCAGCCATGTTTAATATTACCACATTGATATTTACTTCATAATACTTAATCCTGCATGTTCTATATGCTATTCTCTAATAAATGAACACTCCGTCAATACACAATGTAATTTACACTAATGGCATACACAGAACTATTGGAATAATTCTCAATTCTCATTACTTATTTTCCCAGCTATTTCATAGCATTTCAGTTATTCATTAACTTTTTCTGACCTCTTAAAGTCTGATACATTTAAGATTCAGTCTGAGTGCTTCAGGTTGTCTTGGATTTCCAAGTATTGCATTTTTAGCAAACAGAATTCTGGAGCAGGTGAATCAGTTTGCTGTTCGTGACACACTGTTAATGCAGGTATTCAAACTAAATATTCTTTAAAAACAATTTTGCAAAACTGGTTTCACTGTCAGATCTTTAAAAATGCTGGCATCTAGAAACCTCATTTTAGGAAGAGACTTGCCAAAGAATTTACTCATTTGTATTCTTATAATACTCATAAACTGTTGGATTACCACATAGTTGAAGACTGAAATCCTTGTTAGACGTCACATAAGCCATTGTTATAGCAGGACTGCCGATTTGAGCAGAATACAGAGGAGAGGGCACAGTGTGTTAACTTCTGTGACTCTGAGAAATACAATGATCTTTGTAAAGGTTTAGGAAAAAAACAGAACAAACCAAAACAAAGCAAACCCATGAAAACCCATAGCTCTGCAAACTCTCCCATTCAATAAGGCTTACTTCTATTCAAACAAATGGGATTTCTGGCATCGTATACTAAATGAGATATCAGATAAGTAACAATTTTTTTTATGAGCTGAACAATATTCATTTTGCTAGCTGCTGTAAGCTCTTTCCCAAATGTTCTAGATAGGTGGACATAATTGAAATAATTTTTTTAAAATCTCAGTGAAATAATACAATAAGCCAATAAAAGCTGTTTATTAATTTTAATTTCTCTTGCTTTTTCAACTTCTGTAGCTTTGAATATAAGAAGCATTCAGAAGGTATAAAAATTCTCTCACAATATTCTGATTCTTCTGTATATTGGGTATGGTCTCATCTTAATGTTAGCTCTTAAGTACTGGCTTTGCCAATTTAAACTAGTAAAATGCAGCAAAGTTATGATGAATAAAGAATGAAAGTACCAACTCTAAAACTAATTATGAAACTTAAATATATTTCAAGCTGTGATATTTGAAACAGTATCATGATTTGTAGAGACTGTAATTCATAAGGCTTTCCAATCTGGTAGTGCAGTATCATGTTATTTCCACTAAACATAACCTGGCTTCATACCTTTGATTTTCTTTTTGTTGCTTAAGTATTGCGTATAGAACTGTTTACAACAAATCAAAATTAAAAGGTGGTTTTGGTCTTAATTGCTTCAGGACTGTATTCTTCAGCATGTGCATGTTGTTTGCAGAGTTTTGCTTAGGCAATTGGTCATCTAATTTCTACTCAAATTAGCTTTGCATAAAGGGGGAAATAAAACCCTAATGAGTGTGCTTTTTGATAAAGCCAGTAAGATAATAGTAATCAAACCTGCATGTGTGTTTACTATAACTTTACTGCATCTTTTATTCATAACTAATTAGATTTGAGTATGTTGAATATTAAGGTTAATTGAATATTTTCTTTAATAAAAATGAGATTTGCATGGGTAGAAAGAAATTTACTTTGAGCTTAGAAGGAAATTAATAGTCTTCTAGATTTTTGCATGGAGAAAATCAGGGTAAGTCCATAAGTGATCTAAAATGTCATTAATTCTCATAAATAAAACTTATATTATTTTTAACTAGAATAGCTTGACTGTTTTAAAAAACATCTTAACTCATGCAGAAGGCACCAGATTGGTTGCTTAATAAATACTCCAGTTTTTTCCATACTTTTTGCACATTCTTTGGTGTCGTTTGACTCAGATACCGGATGATTAATGGAATCTTGTTGAAAAACAATACAGTGGAACTCCTTTGACCAGGACATACAAGATCCTATGTATTTCCCTTTTCACGAGTGGTTGCAGTGTGTAATTTGACATTAATCTTTTATTTTTAGTATGACTTTTTGACTGGGAATGGTTAGAACATAATTTTGTTTTGTCCAAGGTCTTGGAACAGAAATTTGAATGGGAGGTTTATACACTCTGATTTCCCATATTTTATCTGCCCGTGGCTGCACTGACTGAGAAGAGGAGCTTAGTGGTGGAAAGAGTTGTTAGAATATCCAAGAATGCTTCCAAACACTGCAGTCCCATAAATTCAGAGAAAACTGAAACTTGACAATCTGTGCTCAAACCATGACTCTGTCCTGTAATTTGATGAAAAGGAAGGATTCTGATATTTTTATGAGGTTTGTTTAGGTGTTCTTGGTTTTGATGAGAGTGTGTTACAGATCATATGAAAGCAATGAATTAATATTTTAACTACTTAATGCAGCTTAAAATTGTGTGTCAGGCATTATTTATTTCCAGTAATGTAACAATATATGCTTTAAAGTGAATATGATGGCAGTCTTACTGTCAAGAAAAGCCATAAAAAGCCATGTTGCTCCAAGCAACCCAGTCTCCCTCTCATATGTATTGATATTTGACTCTTAATTTCAGTAAAATAAATATTTTGCTTGTCAAAGCCACAATTATTTAGATTTCAAAGGTAAGGTGAGTTCATAAATGCTGTTAGCAGAAGCATTCATATTTTCTTAAAGGTGAAGACTTAACTTTGAAAATACTGAGATGGCAAGAAAGTTACTAGAAGGTAAGCTTGATAAGAGATCTGAAATATGTCCTTTTACTGTATATAATGGTTCTAAAGAACAGGCAGCAGAAGCAAAAGAAAGATTTGCAGAATTCTGCACAGATTTTACATGACATTTAATCTTAGAACGTTCGCTCTTGAGTGAACAGCTGGTTATTTGAACAACTTCAAGCACAAGTGTAAGTAGACCAAAGGAAAAGGAGGTGGAGGAAAGATGATGGAGTATATATTTCTTTATTTTATTTTTTTATTAAAATTAAACTTCTGAAGATCTGTATTCTAAAAGGTGGATTCCTCAGTCTAACTCAAATGAAAATGGTTTGGAACAAATTTTAAAACTACAATTTTAGATGCAAACTGTCACCAGTTGATGTTATTTTTGCAGTTAACTGGATAGCAATATGTGATGTTCCATGTCTTAGAGCAAAGTTATAATTCTAATTTCAGGCAGTACTAAAGGGTGGTATGAGGGCATGTTATTTATACGGATCTAAAAATATATTTTCACTCTGGTTAATCATTTTCCCCAGACTTGAATGGAATTTTTGCGTTGAATATTTTACTTGCTAATCTGAATTTTTCCGTTGAGTGGTATGGATTCTAACTCTTCATTTGTAAATAATTTCCATTTATAATTGTTTTAGATACAGAATTGGTAAACTTAGGAAATTCCATTTGGGATGCTTATGGGGAAGGGAAGAATCTGTTGATGTGGCAGCTCTTTTGAAGTTCTTTGGCTGTCCATCTGTCTCCCTGCTGCCTTCCCGTCACTTCCTGTGGTGGCCCCAGGAGCACTTGGCCATAAGAGTAGCACATGTGTAAAGTCATCCATATGCCCAGAAGAATAACAGATGGCAGTAACAGCTTCTTTTAACATAAGAAAGTAAAAATATTGTGGGTGGAAAGTAGATTCCAAGATAGAGCACCAGTGCTTTGCTTTCTCTTAGTAGAGAAAAAGATGTTAAATGGCAGATTCCTTTGACTGACTGATTCAGATTCCAACTGTGCTGGCTGTTTTCTGAAAGTAACTGATTTCTAATAGTGATTCTCCTGGCCAGCTAATAG
This sequence comes from Psilopsiagon aymara, assembly GCA_024733675.1. Classification (NCBI taxonomy): domain Eukaryota; kingdom Metazoa; phylum Chordata; class Aves; order Psittaciformes; family Psittacidae; genus Psilopsiagon; species Psilopsiagon aymara. The sequence goes on along the minus strand of JANRGW010006868.1, from coordinate 5,835 downwards.
CTGAGGAGCAGCTTTGGAGAAAACTGGAGAACTACAGCTTGGAAGCCATACTTCCCAGAAGAACTTTTTTTTAAAGATATGTCCCTCAATGAATCCATCTGTAAGAAATTAATTTGAACCTTCTTATCTCTCCTGTATTGAAATACTGTCTGCTACTTGGTACAGTTTATAATTTTTTGTTTATAAAAACAAGTTTTTTAGACAGTATGAAACACTTTAAAGGTTTCTGTCAGCACAGTGGGAAAGGAAAACCTTTATGTGATGTGGAGAGTGAAAAAAATCATATTTGAATACAATGACAGGGTTACTAGAGGAGAGTGAATATTAAAGATGTGGGAATTTGAAGTCAGACAAATTTCTAGCTCCTCCTCTGCTGCCTAATAAACAAATGGAAAATGTTCCCAAGAGTTGTTTGTTTCTCAGAGGGATGTATTAATTCTAGTTCTGTCCTAACAAAAAATTTTCAGCTGCATTTCTTACTTCAAAAAAAAAAGCAATCCTTTAACATTGGCTTTCAGTGTTCACATCCTGAATTCTTTTATGGTTATGTATTTTTATTTTCACAGTAGTTTGCTGATACTTGTAGGCTGATACCATTTGCAAGAAAGCAAGCAACTTTCTTAATGTAAGATGCCCAAAGGCTTCTTAAAGAATTTTCTAAAACCCTGTTTCTCATTCTTACAGTGTTTTTTTCCAAATCAAGGCTATCTTTCACTGTAGGTCATATTAATGCTACAAAAATTAAAAGCTGGTCCTTGTGTTTTTATTTTAATTTAAAACAATGAACGGCTTCTGGACCATTCACACTCCCCAGGCTGTGGATTTTCTCCACTCCATTGGTCTAGAGGTTTCTTTTATTAAAATATTGTGGCAGGAAAGGAGGATTAAATTACTGAGGCTATCAAAAAGGACAAGCACTCTGCCATACATTATCATTATCACTAGCTTCCTTAGTGGAAAAAAATGCAGTGAATCACTTCAAATACAAAGCAATAAAGACCACTGGCTTTTAAAATCATGACTGCTATTGCCATTAACAGAAAATGACAGCTACGTGGCATGCTTAGATGCTGCCTGTATCTTTTTTGACAGTGTGCACATAAAGCTGCCAGTGACATGCTATAAGATCACATGACCTTTCAAATTTGATTCTAACGTTGCTTTTCCTTAGGGAAGACAAGGGAAAGAAATATTTATTTTGTTTGTTCTTTTCTCCATGCTTTTTATTCTAAAAGATGAAAACCAATTGATAACTAATTATATGTATTCCAATTTGCTTTACAGTGATATATGTGGACAAGGCAAATAATTCGGCAAGAAGAGAGTATCTCAAGTCTATGCTTCTAAAGCCAGATCTACATACTGACAGGTAAATATATAACACTGAAAAACTCTATCAAAAGTCTGTCAATTTTGCTTATGGTTCGCCTTGCTGTTTGACTTTATTGAAGAGTTATCACTGAGAAGTTAATAAATAACTAAGTAACTAGGGAAAATTTTGTTGCAGCTAGGAACAATACCTACATCTAATATGGCAATTGATCTACATTTTTTCCTTGAGTAGGTTCATGTGGCATGGAATATCGCAACTTCTCTTAATGCTTAATTGCTTTAATGTTTTAGTGCCGTGTTTTTATTTTGGTATTTGGTTTTGTTGGGTTTTGGTTTGGAGTTTTTTTAACAATCTCTTTTTGCAAAAGAGAATATTCTGCCTGTATTCTATCAATAATGCATTTGAAAAGCACACACCTGCCTGATGGTAGAGTAATGTATCTTTTTTTTTGTGAATTCAGAGTGCTAAAAGGAATGTAAAAGCTGCAGAAAGTGTTCGTGGGTCCTAGAATTTCAAAAAACATGGATGGATGGATGGATGGAGCAGACAGCTGTTATGTATATGTACATGTGACAGTGTCAATTACTCTTTTCAATCTTATAATAATAAAGTTGTTCTTACTCAAATATTTTGATTGAGATAGCATGAATATTACTTTGAAAGAATGGATGACAGCCTTTGATTCTCTTTCCACTTTAATCTGCATTAGTGTGGAACAATTATTAATTTAAAGATCCATTTAATTTGCAGAAAAAGTGGAATACTTGCTGGTTGAAGTGTAGGAGTTTCTTGTAAATCTTTTAAATAAGTATTCACAAATCACAAATTCTCTCTGCAGTAAGAAAGAGAGTGATATCTCTTTATTCCATTTTCCTTCTAGAGCTGAGTTTCATGTTTTGGCCATAAAACAAGTTTTACTGGAATGGAGGAGGGAACATCATGAAAAGGTTACTTGTTGGGATGAAAATATCATACCAAAACATTCTTAGGTGTTCGGAGATGTAAAAACTAACAAACAAACCATTAAAAAGTAAAAAAAAAAAAAAAAAAACACAAAAAAAAACCCAAACCAGTCTTAGTAAGTAATCAGAAGTCTTATTTTACCATATGGATTAGGAAAATAGGTAACATGTTCAACTAAGAATTTAACAACACAGAGGTCAAAATATATTTTTTTGAAGGGATAATCCACTGAAGGAACACAGCTCATGTGTGGCCTGCACTTCACCTATAAATACTTAGGTATCTGTGCTAAATATCTAACAAACCTAAGGTAAAACTGAGGTAAAATGCTCATCTGTTACATGTGCAATCATGGTCTGTCCTGTGTTACTAGGTACGTTGTCTTCTACATTTATTGCTGCATCTAGTTTTGTCTGTAGTAAAATTTCAGTTCTGGGCTGACTAAGGAGCAAGGCAGGAAGTTCATCAGTAGTCCAGTTCCCCACTTCATCCTAGCAAGGGGACCACCAAGAAACAAATTATACAGAAAGTTTCTGCCTATCCACCAAATGTTTTCAACTGTATGCATTTTAAACCTGGCCTAGTTTTATCTTTAACACATGTTTTCTATCACAGGCTTTACAAACTAATATCGGAGCTTTTTCAGCTGAAACAGGAACTGAACCAAACTAAAGCTTTAAAGCTCAGGAAACCAGATTATCAAGGATATAAATATCATTTAAAATTGCCTGCACATGGCTTAGCCTGACACTTTAATGACATTTGTGCTATGCCAGATTGTAGGAGAATAGATAATGTATTACATATATTATGTGGTGTATAACTTTTCAGGTGAACTTTCTCCCTCTCACAATAAATGTCGTTAGATATGATACTCATAATGACTAGGTCCATATTACAACCAAAAAAAATACATACATTGCATGCTATTTTTGTCTTCCAAAAGGAGAGTCACTTCACTGAGTGTCCCTTGATAAAGATAAATATTCTCAGGTGTTAAAAGATATTTTAATAGAATACATAACATTACTGCTAAGCCAAAGTTGCAACTGCAGCCTAATCCTAAAGTGGATCAGGAGCCAACTTGGCCCTGAAAATAATGCGTTTCACAACTTTATACTCTTTTTGTTTATACTTTCAAATAAATAAATAAATAAATAAATGTAGACTGAGATAGCATTTACATGGGAAAGTATGTTTACTTCATGGAATCCAGAATCATTTAGGCTGTAAAAAAACCCTTCAGGTCAAGTCCAGCAGTAAACTCAGCACTGCCAAATCCATCTCTAGACCATGTCCATAGATGCCACATCTACACGTCTTTCAAATATGTCCAGGGTTGGGGCTTTCACCACTTCCCTGGGCAGCCTCTTCCAGTACTTGATGAAGAATTTTTTCCTAATAACCAATCCAAAACTTGTAGGGTGTGGGGTTTACTTTTCATTAAAAGAGAAGATTTAAAAACAAAGTATATTTTTCTCTCCTTTCAATGTAATTTTTTGATATGGAATCACTGCAAGTCCTGATTTGGGTTCCACATGTGAATAAATGGCTTTAGTGGCAGAAAATGTATAGATACTCGGTATCCAAAAACAAAAGAATGCTGCTAAATGGAAAGATGTAACAACTAAAATATATGAGCAAAAGGTGGTAGACTAGGAAGATGGTTTGAAATCCTGTTTAGTTTAGTTATTACTGCATACCACAAAGACAGCTCTTCTTTTTTTACAAGCATTTTCACCTTTATGTTTTCAGGCAATGTCTCTATCATTAATATGGAAATTTTTTCAGAACATTTCTTATAGTTGTTCTGTATGACATTGGCGGCATTTCTTTTTGTTTCTTATTATCTATAACAGGGATTCAAATTACACTCCTTATTTATGTTAGGAAGTTTTACTAAGCAGTATTTGTAAAACACTGTAAAAAGAAAATTTTATACAAAATTATTACTTCATCATCTGAGCCACATAGTTATTTACTTACATGTTCAAGTCATTAAATCAGTTAAGAACAGGAGGCATTTCTGGCAGTTCATTTAACTCACTGTAACCGTGTCAGTTATCTTTTATTTCTCATCCTGTCTGTATTCCACTGTTGCCTTTCAGCATTTTAAGAGTGTGGAAATTTGGATTGTATAGAGAAACTTACCTGATTCCTCATGCCTGATTGTGCACACAACACTTGCAGGCCTGGAGGTAGAATGTGTGCTCTTCCGACATGTGTCAAAAGAGACATATGTGAGGAATGGAGGAATCCATTCTCCCAACAGTCACCCTGCTGTGATAACAAGAGTGAACAGGTTTGTGCAAGAGGTTTCCAGGCTGATCCTGACAGGTGCATCATTTCTTGGTAGGAAATGATTGTTACTCCAGGAAACTGACTATGTGAAGTCATTGTTGTCCAAAGCAGCAAAATCTGTGCGTCTGTGTTAGGGAAGCATAGAGTTTGTGTACACTGCTAGCTTCACATTAATATTTTATATTAACACACAAGGTTTTCTTCTTGCTACTTAAATCACTTTTCTCCAGAATAAAGAATTAAAATCAAATTTTCCTGTATCACAGCTTTTGTCCAGGCACTCTACCTGCTGGTAATAACACCTTTAATTGTTATCATAATAACAGCAACCGTTTGTCCAGGACTTTCTGCTTCATTATAAAGCATATTCTAAGATGAAGGAAATTGTTATTCTTTTTTTTACTTTTCTTTTGGCCTTTTATTAACAGACAAGTTTCATTTAGGTGTCTGGCCTTTCTTGCAGTGGCTAGTGAGTATCTTCCAACACAGTACTTTCAACAGGATGTCAAGATTTCTTCTTATTAAGTCAATAGGCATGGGATTCCTGCAAGGAACGAGTGCTGGAGTTACAGAAAAGAACTGTGGAAATAAGCTAGAGAGAAAGTCTAAGATCCTAGAGAGATGTATGGGAGAGGAATGCTATACATAGCTTTATTTATGTAAGAATACTAGTATTTTTGCTTTTCCAACTTCCATCAAAGCTTCCTGCGTAAGTGGGGCAGTGCTAGGGTAAGATGGAACACTACCTGCGCAATCTGTGCTGATTGAAGAAAGGTGAGGAGTCTGTTCAGGGGCAGTGTGTTCCAAAGCAATGTAAGCTGACTTCTAGCATTTAAACCTGAAAACAAAATTTGAGTAGTTTTTGGCAAAAGAAGAAAAAAGTTAAAGCATACCGAATATCATGTTTAAATATTTTCTAAACTTAAAGCAGTTGTAATATTTTTTTTTAATTACAAAAGTCACAGTGATGGTGGTAGCATTCTTGCAATCTACTAATTGGAGTATTCCCATGGGACACAGACTTCAACTCTCCCTCCTGATTAGGAACAAAGATTTAATCCAATGTTATGATCTTTTAGGCATATTGGAACTATAAGGTGTTAGAGAGTGCAGATCTTTTGATCTGTTTTATTAAAGTCTGCTCTATTCATGTAGAATCAAAGAATCATAGAATAGTTAGGGTTGGAAAGGACCTTAAGATCATCTAGTTCCAACCCCCCTGCCATGGGCAAGGACAC
>JANRGW010006866.1:28286-40116 GCA_024733675.1 Psilopsiagon aymara | reverse complement strand
TTCAGAAATTTAGTAACAAAAAAATAAAAAAATATCCAGTGTTTATTGAGGTTTGTGCTGTTCTTCAGTAACCGCTACTGCTGTAAAGGGTTCAGTCTTATTTATATGGATGTCTGAGGAAGATGCTGCCTAAGCTTCATGTTGTTGAAAATGCTGTGTCCAGAATTTTAACTCACTCCAAGCAATTCAGCATGTCATTCCAGTCTTGAGGGAGAGTTGCAGTGCAACTGCTTGTCAAATACCAGATTCACTTTAAAATTGTTTTAATGATTTCTACCACAATGTATAGTTCTGGATTTAGAACTGGGGCGCAGGAGGAGAGGGGTGGGGAGCAAGACACGTGCTGTAACAGAAATAGAATCATAGAATCATAGAATAGTTAGGATTGGAAAGGAACTTAAGATCATCTAGTTCCAACACCCCCTGCCATGGGCAGGGACACCTCCCACTAAACCGTATCACCCAAGGCTCTGTCCAACCTGGCCTTGAACTCCCCCAAGGATGGAGCATTCACAACTTCCCTGGGCAACCCCTTCCAGTGCCTCACCACCCTTACAGTAAAGAATTTCTTCCTCATATCCAATCTAAAATTGATGAGCTAAAAGATGAGCAACCTAAAAGGTGAGATGCCTGGCACATTTCTTCCACACAACATGGGTTAATGCATGTTAAATTCTGAGATGAAGAAACTAAAAGGGGAAAACATAAGCAATTTATAATCGCTAGTTTAAATTATCCAGCATGTGATATGCAAGCACAAAATGTTTCTGAAGCTAATTTCACACATAGACCTGTCTAATAAAGAAGCCTGAGTCTCACATCGTCCATACAACAAAATAAAATAAATACAATTTGTTAAGATATTCACAGTGACTCCTTTACTAGGAACCACTTCAAGGAACAGCAATGTTACCTGAAGAAACAGACAAATCTAAAATATATACAAATGGATTGAGCTATCTTCTTAACATAATCTATACAGCATGTATTTAAAACTTTCATTAAATATCTGGACTGCTCTTTGGTAAGATCATAAAGATTAAATTACACTGGGAAAGCCAGTAGGTTTTCTGCCAGCTGTAGCACTTCCTTCTTTTTGAGACTCATTAACCTTTTGACTGCTTTACTTTGTGAGGAAAAGATCACTATTTTTATGTTTTTAAATCAACAACACAGAAAACATCATTCTCTCTTGCTTTTCTTACTTGAATACCTTTCTCTACATTTAACTGGCTTCCACAACTTCACTTGAGCTTGTCCATGAGTAACTTATGGGCCCACTTTGTCTTAATTTCCATCTTTTTGTTTTTAATCAGCTGCTTTATCACAGTAGAAGGGGGCATTTAGGCCATCCATTACCACTTTCCAAACTCTTCCAGTGTATATACATTTCATTACTCTCTAAATTCAACTTTAATTTAAAAATTAACGCAATTTATATCATTTCTGATGAGATTATACTACTATTTAAATATAGTGTTCTACTAGCTGAAATCTAAGTATTCATTCTAACACTGTCTCCAGTGATGTATAGGTTGTCTCTATTAAGAACAGGAAAACCTTGATAAACAGAATTCATTAAAGCCAGAGTCTGAGTCAAGGTTAGAATTATCATTTTTTGGATTGTGTTACTGAAAAAGACTTATGTGTGGGTTGATTTTATATAACATTGCCCTAATTTGTGGTATTGTATTTTAAATTTACATTAATAAAGATGGCTTCAAGTAAGTTAATATTTATGGCTGCTGGAATGGTTACGACTGTGAAACATCTCTCTCATGAGGAAAAGCTGAGCGAGCTGAGTGTGTCCATCCTGGAGGAGGAAAAGCTCAGGGGGGATCTTACAAATCGTCCAAGTATCTGAAAGGAGGGTATCAAGCAGATGGAGCCAGGCTCTTCTCAGTGGCACCAGGAGATAAGACAAGAGGCAATAGGCATAAACTAAAGCATGGGGAGTTCTATCTGAGCATGAGGAAGAACTTCTTCACTGTGAGGGTGATTGAGCACTGGAATAGGTTGCCCAGAGAGACTTTAGAGTTACCTTTCCTGGAGATACCCAAAGAGCCATCTGGACACAATCCTGAGTAAGGTACTCTAGGTGACCCTCTTTGATCAAGGAGATTGGGTCAGATGGCAACTGATGGTCCCTTCTAACCTTGGCTATTCTGTTATTCTGTGATTTTGCAATATAAAACATGACATTGCAAAGATCTAATTTGTTTTCTTGAAAGCACTGAACAGCTTTTTGACAACATAAACTTCTTATGGCATTATCAAGGAAGCATCTTAGTGACGCGGCAGATAGTATGATTTAAAGTCTTATCTATGAATAGTTTGGTACAGATTCTTCATTAGTGATGCCTTTTCTGACTGGCATTTGGTGGAAATTAGTGAGTCATACACAAACACAATACTAGCTATTCCTTTTGTGTATAATTTTGTTTTAGCAGATAAAATCTTCCTTTTTTAATTCAAGAAATGCTTGGATTTTTTAATGCTCATAAGTAGCTGAAAATCATGTTTTGATGTTAATGATCTGTAACATTGGTTTTCTATTTCAGTAGCAAGTACACACCATGTTTTGATCAAATTCTCCTAGGCTATGCTTTTGAATCTCAAGTGTTTCAAAATCTAAGCATGTTAATCAGACTCAAAATCAAATTCCATTTTCAAGCTCAAAAGTCAAACCAAGTAAGTCCTAAGAAGAAGTAATTGAGTTAAGTTAGGTATAGCTTATTCTTCCTTAGGGTGACAGAAACTTCTCAGTGTCCTGTCAAGCTTTGTATTAATTCTTCTCTGAAAATTCACTTTTTAATTTCCCTTTTTATGTCACTCTCAAAATATATAATACACATGAGAATTTGACATTATCAGTAGCTGATATTTCAAACATTCTTATTTTCTGTATTTTAGAATACAAGTAACAGTCACAGGGTAAAAGGCAGTTCATGGCTTCTGTGTTGTTGTTCCTCCCCCCCCATCAGTTCTACCAAGTGATTACGAAAGCAATTAGATAATGAAATTGTTCCACTGGTGCAGTTGCTGGTTGTCCATACCACGTGATGGTACCCAAGACGATGTGCTCCATAGGCTTCCTTGATACCAGTGTCAGGCTGACAGGCCTGTAGTTCCCCAGGTCCTCATTCCGGCTTTTCTTGTAGTAGGGTGTCACATTTTCTAACCTCCAGTCAACTGGGACCTGCCTGGTTAGCCAAGGCTGCTGATGATGGAATGTGGCTTAGTGAGCACTTCCAGCAGCTCCCTCGGTATCCTTGGGTGGATCCCATCCAGCCACATAGACTTACATGTGTCCAAGGGGTATAGCAGGCCACTGACTATTTCTCCTTGGATTACGAGAGCTCCTCTGTTCTCCACTTCAGGGGCTGGGTATCCTGAGAACATTTAGTTTCTTGCACACTAGTTTTATGCAGGAACTCTGATCTTTGACTGTAATCAATTGTGAGATACTTAAGCAAGTGACTACAAGTAGCTATCAGACCTGGAAATCCTGGAAAACTTAGTAGGAGGTTATGAAGCGTGTAGCATGACAGAGTGGTGAAGCATGTTCAGACGAAGTAAAACTGGCAGCATAAATAGCTTTTAAATGGGTGTATAACCTTTTTAAAGGTTAGCTATTCATTCTCCCACTTCTGTTTTTCTCTGACTGAAATAAATGCCTCCATAATTCCAGTGAGATCTGAGATACTGTGGAAAATTCACTGAAAACATAAAAGGAGTGCACCTCTGAGTACCAGGAAAAGAGTTTAGACATCTGAAATTTTACTCAGATGTCTGAGACATTCATTGATTCTCCTTCTCATTCCTTTATTTCCTTCTTTCATATGGGTACATCCTCACACTGTGTACATTCTTTAAACTTTACTCAATTTCAGTGTTAAATCTGACCTCTGTGGCTCTCATACTGTCAAGTACTGCCAAAATTTCAGCTTGCCTCCACATTTGAGTAATTAGGTAAAATAGTAGCTTGCTTTACAAGCGTTGTTCAAACTATGAACTCAAAAAAAATCTTCTGTCTGTATTCATAGGCATAGAGGTAAGTATCATTATTCAGTTTATTGTCTGCATACACCTGCCATGTTCTAATCCATGCTGAGCATAAGATCTGAATACACATCATACCACCATACTTTTCATCATTCTCCTTCCATCTCCTCAGCTTTTTCCTCTCTTCCTCCTAAGTTCTGTTTTCCTTCGTAACAAACATATAACATCTTGTTACAGAATTAAAGATTACTTGGGGAATATGAACTTGCAATATAACATCACGGTCTGGGAGACCATTTGCATAAAACTATGGATGAATACCATGAAAAACTAACACATCTTAGGGATTGGTTATTTAATTGCAAAATCAGATTTGATCACGTAAAGAACCTTAGGGCTAGCAATCTGGAGAACTGGAGAAACAGTCTCATCACATGAGCACTTTCAAATATGACATGATGGTATTTAAATTTCCATGACTGAAATGAGTATGAAAGTATTATACAAGTGCACCATGTGGTATTGTATGTTAACAGATGCTATAAATGTCCTAAAGGAAAGATTATTCTCAGGGAGGTACTGAAGACATAGTGCAAAACTTTATCATTACTGTTTTTTCTCAATCCTAAAACAGTCTTGGGTGACTATAATTTGTTAATGATCACACACATTAGTGACAGATATTTGAGATCATGTACATTTTTCCTGATAATCAGAATTCATGACAAATCTATAAGATCTGTAAGAGACAACACATTATAGTCTACCAGAGTAGCAAACACAGAATTGCTGTAGTAGTAATAAGGTTTGTGCTAACTCATGAATGCTTCAAGATAAGGATTTGTCAGGCCTGCCTTATCTGAATTTGGGCTGGTCTGGGTTTGCCTGGAGATTTGCTTTAGCCTGGTTACTTGCAACATCTACTTCCAAAATGAGCAGCTAAATATTATATATATATATTTTTTTTTGTTTTATTTCATTTTTCACTATTGTGTTACAAAAAATTGCTGGTTTTGCAGTTATTAAACAAATATTAATAAAATCCATTTCCTCTCTATGGCATGAACTGCCTACAATGCTAGGATAAAACTGCAACTTAAAGAGTGCAGGTGTTTGACAGCAAAGGCCTTCAAAGCAGGGGCATGGGGTAATAGTAGAGGCCTCAAGGCTGTGAACAACTCACTAGTGGTCAGTTACTGGTCACAAAAGGATTCCAGCCTGGCGAATTTGACAATGAACGATTTTAGAGGAGACAAAGAGAACAAAGAACAAGTATCCAATGTATACAGAAACACACGACATATATACGCATGTTAGGTGGAACTGCAAAGCACTGAAAAGCGTGCAAGTGGCAGAGCATGTTAGAAAATACATTACAGTAGTCCCAAACAAATTGTACAGTAAGGAGGAAGACTTTCACCATTGCACTGCTCTCTGAGAAAGACTCGGTATACCAGTCATCCATTAAAACTCATCACATCTTTTAAACATAATTGTTAAGTACACAAAAGAATACTGGGAGACTGAGCACATCAGGGGAAATGAGTAGACACTAGGAAGCTTGTTTACAATTATTTTAACTTCATTCTCACTGAGTTTTTTGCTCTGTAACAGTGTTTTTAATTTCCTTTCTTTTTCTGTGATAATTTGATCTAAGCAAATTATACACATATATAAACATAATTAGTCTATTAAGACTTCAATTGACTACTAACAAATTCTTGTCTATCCATGAGGAGTGTTCCTTTGACCCTGTCGGATGAGTAAATCTAGGCAGTTAAAATTTAGCTGCAGCTATATATACTTGCATGTTGAGCTGACCATAGGTAAAAATGAGGCCATGCCAGAATATAAAAACTCATAATGCATCTACTTTGTGATTGTTGTGGTTATTTATATCAATAAGCAACACACAACTTGAGAGGGCTGGACTTCCTGTGTTTGTTTACTAGAAGCAAAATAATTATCTTTATTGCCACTGGAAGTTTAACATAAGAGAAACAAACCTGATTCCTACCTCTTAAATCAGTTCATGCTACAAATCCCTGAAATTTCATTCAAACCAGAGCTGTAAGGAAATATAAACAACACTGGAAAAAATTGAAAATAGATAGAAAAAATATATAACACATGAAGAAAACGTGAAATTGCATACAGCCTGAAGAAAAGTGAACTCTCAGTAAGAACTAAATGTTTAATAGAAATGTGTATTTTTTAATATGTTTGCATAGTTCTTATTTTATTTAGTAACACAAAGATTTATTGGGAAAATTAACACAAAGGGATTATCATGAATTTCACATCAACAATATTGCAAGCACTTTTGTGAATCATAATGATGATTTAGATTAATATTCTCCACTGGAGGATTTTCACGATTAAAGTTGATATCCTTTTCTTCCAATTAGTATTAAATCACAAAACCAAAATCTGTTTCAAATAAATAACTCCACCGTTATAGTCTTCCACATTAAAATGCTGAACTGCACTTGCCATTTCAAATGAACTTCCTTAAATCTGAGGTTTTTTTAGTAAAAACTAATATCCCTGAGATTAAAACTGATAGATAATTGGTTTATTATCTAGGATGAAGCTCAAGAGAACCAAGTATTTAAAAAATATATATTCCCTACTGAAAAGATGAAAAATATTTCACATTATATATAAACCAAGTTTTACTTTTTACTGAATAATTCATGAGCTTTTCTTGCCATGAATGTTCATTCATTAAAAATCATTACATTTAAAGAGGGAATACTTTTTAGCATGCAGTACCTGAGAAAGCATATTCAAACCTACACATCTGTGCCTTTTTTTGGAGGTATTTGAAAGTATGAGCCAGTGCATGTTTGGTTTTATCAAAATAGTGTTGTATAGTTCCTAGTTGAATTTTTTGTGCAAAGAGCATGGCAACGCTCAAGTAACTATTGTAATAACTCCTGTGTAAATGTTAGCTCTCAGATATGCCTGTGTGAAACCAAGTTTTCACTGTCCCACCAGCTATTTCTGAGAACAGCTGTTCCATAATGTACTTGATTCTATTGCACAATGCAGTTACAGTAACTTGAAGATGCTAATAACAAAGGTTCTCAACAATTTATTTTTTTTAATGTGAATTGCTTTTTTGAAGAAGAAAATTTAAAGTCATAGTTTACATTGGAAATGATTTCTTCAAATCATCTAGTCCATACCTATGTTAAAATAAGAGCTAACCTCAGAATTGCATGGTGCTGTTTAGGGCCCTGCCAAATAATTTCTGAATATCTCAAGAAAGTAGAATACCTAACCATTCTGACAACTTAACTGAGGAATCTGGAACCTAGCCTAGGTCATGAGTACTGGAGGAGTAAAAGATAACACCAAGCAAACAGAGAAAGCAAACTATGCACAATAGTAAAATTATACCTCTATGTACTGCTACATGTGTGAAATTCCATGGTTACCTGTGTTGATCTTGATGAACATTCAGGTTCAGGTAGACAGCTTGGGAAAGTTCCGTGAGCTGTTCCAGGCTGGCTCAAGATCTATTCTTTCCTCAATCAACAAAGACACTTTGCAAATGAAAAGATAAGGTTTTCCTTCCCCATCCCTTTGGATGGCTTATATTGTATCAAAAATGAATTTTTTGTGCATTGTGTCAATTTTGTACATAGATCTTAAAAAGGTGTTTCTGACTGTACAACTCCTGTTCCAGTATCAATGACAATTTTGTGTACCTTGACTCAAATAAGCATGAGTCTGTGATGACTGAAAGAATAGTGGGGAAGAAAACTACCATAATTATTACTGCTTCAGATTATAAACAGGTTTCTTTTTTGTTAAGGTTCCTAACATGAAGGTACTGTTTTACAGCGTAACATTGCAACCCTGATCAGCATTCATCACTGGTCTCCTTCCCTGCGTAGAAAAGTTGCCAGTGACAGGAGCTACAAAATGGTGCATAACTGCACAACAGCTGTACCAACATAAAAATCTGAGGATGTCTATATGAGGGCATACTTGACAGTCTGGTTTCAGATCCATCTTCTCCTTCTTGCTAGAAATTCTCCAAACACATATACTGTCTAAATCACGTTTTAGAAGGTTTTCACAAGCACCTCCTTCTCTGAAGTTTGCTCATCAAAAACAAGCAGGTTTTTGTATCTTCTAAAATAATGAGACTGCAAAATCTCATAATTAATTTCATTATCTCATCCTCTCAATCAAATAGTTTTGCAAACAGAGTCCTAATTGGTGTGCCTAGTAAAATTCAAGTTTGGCTAATGTTTGGGATTTGACAGTTGGCTGAACACTAGACATAAATGGTTAACAAATATTCTTGATTCACTAGAGAAAACTTGGCCAATCTGCTTAGTCTGAAGAAGCTGTGTTTAATTTCTTGGAATATAAAGATCCTTTTAGATCATCTCTAGAAGGCAGCAAACAGAAGTCAAGGGAGGTTGAGGAAACTGGCTGCATTTCATTCATCAGTTCAGAATTTGCAGTTCTTTCATCGCATGGCAGAGGTTTTATGTATTAGGGATGAAAAAGACTAAATAGCAGAGCCCAACAGGAGAAAAGGTTTGCAAACAGATCAAGGTCTACAGCTTCACAAGAAGTCTTATGGAATGTTTTTGAAGACCAGCTGACAATTTGCATCAGACTCTTTTAGTTCTGAGGTCAACAGTAATCAGCTGTGTATGACTTGAGAGAAAAAGCTTCACACAGGATTATATTCATTGAAACTCTGTTGATTGAAAATTCTGTATGTTCAAGAAATTATGGTATTTCCTATCTTCTTTTTTCCATTTTTCATAAATATTTTTAATACCAAATTCTTTTTACAGATTCAAGTGCTAAAGTCCTGCATGAAATAATATTGTGAAGCTAAACTGGAAATACAGAGAAAAATCATTCAGACAAGATCTGGTTTCAAACCTGGGAATGCACAATTCCAGGTTCAAATAAATATTTAGGCCTCTGAGTTTACTCATCCAAGATAGAAAATGAGTGATTAGGTAATAGCAGTGATGAGCAAATGAAAGTACTAGGTTTCACCAGGTCAGAGGGGTTTGAACTAAAGTAGAACAGGACCTCTTGAAAGGTACTCTGCTGTTATGTTGTCCAATGTAATTTTGATGCATGTCTCTGAGGTGAACTTAAATTAGTGCACACTAGTTTCATTCTGTGTATAAGTGGGAGTTAATTATGTTGATTTGTTGTCTTTTATTTTTCATTTGAATGGAAATGTGATTTGTTGTATCTGGAAGTAGGGGTCATGTGGTAATATCCTTTTATTCAGTATATGTTAGGGCAGTTGCTAAAACGAAAGATAATTATTTTTTAAAGTTTCCCTCATGCAATATTCCTCATGGTCTAGTCAGAATTTGTTTCTAATGCTCTCCCTCCTATTAATTAAAAACAGTATTATCTTCTTAGATAAAAAAGGATTCCTATGTTTCTCTGTTCGAAGTACTGTATTTCTAGGCAAAATAAGTAATGTTAGCTGTCCTGCAGTTGCCAGATATTTAATTTTAAGACCTTCTTACCTTGGGGACTAACATAGAGAATCATGACATCACAGAAACTAAAGATGTTTTGCATATTTTGCAAATAATTCCCTCCGCAAACAGCTCCTTCCTGAGGTTTGCATAGGGAAATTATAAAGCTTATTTTCAACTTCTTAACTGTGTAACATTTCTATGATCATTCCTGGAAATTTGTAGCCACTCACTGGATATCTCAAGATTACATTTTCACTCTCAATTAATTTGCTTTTTGGAAAGTCAAATTGTTTTTAGGGAATAAAAAGATAGCTGGCATGATACTCTCTTCATCTAGTAGATGAGATACTCTACCTCTTTATTTTGTGACCCAGATTGCTTTAAATATAATCCAGGTATCATGTCTAAGATGAACAAACAAGAAATAAAACAGACACAAGCTCAGTCAGGTTAATTTTTACCAGAAAATTGCCAGCATATGGCCAGCATATTGCCAGCATATTTTACCAGCATTTACCAGCATATGGCCAGCATATTATCATATTTCTCAAGGGCAAAGCTAATAAAACGAAGGGTGGGTGGTTCTTCAGGTATGCTACTATTTTAGAGTGACTGGGTGCCCCTTCTTTAATCTCCAAAGGTAATAAATACTGCATTCATGTGTTAATGCAACAAGCATTTCTTCAAAGCATTACCAAGTTATGTAAGCATAAAGAAAAAGCTTAGCCGTGAACATTACTTTGAACAAAAGAGAAAAAATCTGAAGGCATTACAGTGGATTAACAAATTAGAATATTGAGGAGACTAGTCATTAAGCGTTTCTGCTTACTGTCTGAACAGACAAGGCATGTACTAGCAATATTAGCATTTTCAAACTTAAAGCCAGTGGTGAGAGGAAAGGCTATCATTTTGACTTAGTAGAATTAGTGTCACCTAATTATTAGATCACAAAAAGTTAAGTGCATAAACCTATGTGTTAGCCTTAACAGTTCTGTTTTTTAATAACATCTGAGAGAGATGAGTTGAATTCTTCTCTGAACATCTATTTTAATTCATTGGCAATGCAGACAGTGAGTCAGGTTCCAGTATAAATCTTCTAGGCACTTGGGTTAGGGCAAATTCATTCTACCCTTCCTATTTTAATTCTTGAATTATGAGATAATCATAGAGATCTAGAACACTGAGGATTAAAGGAAACAGAATAATATGGACTGCTGAATTCCAGATTCTGTCATGAACGTGAGAGAATGTCAGATTGAATGAGAATCAAATATTTCAACCCTAAAAGGTCTTGATTCTTTATTGATTTAGTAGTTTGACCATCCAGAGTTTGTAAGA
Source organism: Psilopsiagon aymara (assembly GCA_024733675.1). Lineage (NCBI taxonomy): Eukaryota > Metazoa > Chordata > Aves > Psittaciformes > Psittacidae > Psilopsiagon > Psilopsiagon aymara. Next base: position 29,290 of record JANRGW010006866.1, on the reverse strand, counting down.
AAAATTAGGGATTAAGTTACTGTCTTGATAGATATTATTTTTCTATTTCTGTTCACTAATTACTACAGGAAGTGGGATTTATGTCACTAAACTTCAGCATCTCATAGCTAAACTAGGTTGTAATTTGTGTTTCTTTGTAGGCAATGTAGAGAGATAAGCTTCTCTTCAAAGGAGGGATCAGCCTTTCTTACTGTTAAGCTATTTGGCGGAGAACCTTGAGAACTTTTGAAAAGTCACGGGAGAGAAAGAGACAGTTCTATTAGGTAGCTCTGAATGGTTTTGTATATCATTCAGATTGTGTTAGATCCCATTCTGAGTTGGTCAGTTTTACATCTGGATCATATATGAATTGCATATTTGCAACTGCAGGTTTTCAATTCTGCCTAGGCAGCAGGCAGCTCAAGCCGGGCTTTATAAGATCATTTTTCTGAAGCAGTTCAGTTGCTATATTTTGATAGAGAGTCATGATACCAAAGAGAATTAATCTCATATGTGCAAATACTTTCTCAAATACCCTGAAATTGTTGTATCTTGTACTTCATGCTTGATGTGTGATGTGAGATGTTTTATATGCTTAATATGAGATTAACTGCATAAGTAATCTATGGCTTTGTCAAGAGTGAGCTATGTGACTATGTTAAACTTACACAAATAAATATTTATGTAAGACTACAAAAAAATGTAGATAATTTGTATTACAAGCCTGCTAGAAGCTGTATTGCTACGGTTGTTATTGTAAATCTCTTACCAACTGCTTAGTGTTATAAGTTTCATAACTTATTGTTATGAAACTTCAATGCAGCATCTCTTTAGGCTTGTGAACTGCCACATGTCTTAAAGAATGTTACATGCCAGGAAAACTTGTTTTCTTTTTGAGAAATGCTGACCAAGAATGCCAATATGATCAGCTTTTAAGCCCCTTGAGCAGCCCTCTTGCCAATCAAGGCTATCAGCTGCTATGTATCTTACTATTTTCCTTCATGTTCCTCCAGAGACAACTCTAT
>JANRGW010006866.1:3142-17199 GCA_024733675.1 Psilopsiagon aymara | reverse complement strand
TTTTAGGGAGGGACAGTGAGAGAGTTGTTAGGTGGGCATTTGGTTGAAGTCCATGGTCAACTTGCCACAGTCCTTTGTGGCTGGCCATTTCTTGCCCCAGCTAACACAACTGAAAGGCAGATACAGGACATTACTGGTGTTTACATTCCTAATGTATTTACTAACAGCAGTCTTGGCCACTTTGTTTTGATAGACTGAATATGGCAGACTCTTAGAGAACAATGAGTAGCAAAAATAAGCACACATTTTGAAAGGGGAATACAATATAAGAACAAACTTTCTGGATGTTGTCTTCCAATGGAAGATCAAAAGATATTTCAACCATATAAAAATATGCATGTAAGCAAACAGAGATAAGTTATCTGTAGTATTGAAAAATGCTTTTTAAACTGATAAGTAGCATAAGTGCATATCAACTTGTTGGTCTATTTACATTCAACTGAATGTGGGCATTTGACTCCTACAAATAAATTTTATTCATATTAAGGCTCTTTTACACCCAAGATAATGAAATTATACGCAGTGGAACCATAAATAAAACAAGGACTGTTTCTTTTAAAATATTTTGAATATACTTTATATTTTACTTCCTTTCTGGTTTTGTGTGAAGCTAGTGTTGTCTACTAACTTTTTTGAAGCTAGCCTTGTATATTTATATGCTCTTTTATAAAAACAAAACGTTGGAGAAAAGCAGTATTTTTAAATATTCCACAGAATGTAAGTCAAGATCAAAATTTGTCAGAAACCTGAGCTCACTCTCGTCTTCTGTGATTGTGTTGGTGAGTCCAAACTCAGCTCCTTTGGTGAGAAAAGCTTTTATGTACAAATTAGAAGATGCCTGAGCAATATCTGCTTCTTCTTTAGGGAACTGCTTGTGATCCAGACATCACACCTTTCGTATCCACCTGAGCTGCAGCATCACGGCAATGCTTGTATCTGGCCATAGACTGTGCTGGTCTGAAGAAGGACCCTGACAGTGACCTGTGGGCCATTGTCCCCTCCCATTCTTGGTCTGTGCCCTGGGAGTGCTGAAGCAGTGGGGCAGGCCTTGACCACGTGGCCCTGCCATTATAGCCCCATGGGGAGCCTCTGCTGCTTCTGGCCTCCAGCCTCAGGGAGCTGCTGACCCATGTCCTGACCAAAATTATTTGTTTCATTAGAAAGTAAAACTGGTAATTTGTGAAGAAGCGAATCATTAAAGAAGTAAAAACAAATGAGCTTACTGTATAGTCTCAGGGTAGGAGTACAATTTGTGAAACTTCCTGAAATTGTGTTATTTGATTTCACGTTGATGTTTTGTTGACCATGGGGTTTTACTATTTTTTTTATCTTTAATTTGGCCATGGTGAATTATCCCTTAGCTTACTCTCTCTAGAAACAAACTCAGTGTTTGTTTGATGTTCCCTTTCGAGTTTTGTGGATTTTGGTTTTTTTTGTTCTGTTTTTCTTATTTTAGTGCTTGTCTTTAGTTGGTTGGTAAGTTTAAAGATCTGAATATTTTGTTAAATATAAGGGAAAAGGCAATGCTTTATTTTTTAAAGAAGCTTGGCCAACAGCATTCCTCTGTGTGTCAGGAGCAGTAATAATTCTGATAACAGGATGTCTAAAGTCAAGTAAAACTCTTATATGCCAGTGAGATACTCACAGGAAAAGTAATGTTGCAGTCCCTAGCTTCACACCCAGGCCTCCCTCCTTCATTCTGTAAAACTACTCTGACACGAGCCCCAGGACGAATGTCTAGCTGTAAGTACATGTGAAAAAAGGGAAAGGCAAGGAGTGATTTAGCAACTCGTCTTCATGCCAGAACCATGAAGCTGGTTTGAAGAAAAAATCAGTTTGACTTTCCCTTTGCTCACTTTTCTATGGGAGCATGAAGTCATATGCAGCACTCATTCTTAAAGTATTTGTCCTGTTGCTCTCTTAATAGTTAATACAACAATAAATTCAATCAGGAAGCTTGGTATAACAGAGCATGTTTACTATGTTTTCATTTTAGAGGGTTAAGGGGAATGTTACAAATTTAGTAGCTAAGAAGTTATAGGGATTGTCAGTTCACAAATGACTTGGTATGTTTTTGACTAATTAAACTTTTTAAGAAAAAATAGAAAAACAATAAAAGTAGAAGAGCCTAATCCTGCTTAGAGGAATACAGTAGCAGAACCACCTTCATATGTACTGGGACAAAGATTGTCTAACTATTTATAACTTAGAGATCTAATCAATACAATAGGAGCTATAAATCAAATATATTGTACCTATGAATATATAAATAAAATTTGCTCAAGATTTAAGTGCGTGCTTTAAATGCCCATAATAAAAAAGCTGAAGAGTCACAGTACAGCATGGAAAATACTTAACAGAGGGAGTGAACAAGTAAAGTTACACGTATGAGGAGAATGCATTCAATAATTTTCAGAAGGAGGCTCAAGATATACTAAATTTCTGCTGTTACTGCAATAGCATAAGTTGCTATGAAAGTGTAGTAGATATTCGTTATATATAACATAGTAATTTACCTTATACAGTAAATCCATAGATACATTGTAATGCATTACTATTTACTATTACTATTTACTTGGATATTTTGTGGAATAAGTCTGTCTTTAAGCTTTTGGGTAAATGGGACTTTGCTGAATTGGGACCTATTACATAATTTATCATGCTGGTTTGTTTTTAATAAGGAAAATGAGAGAGCAAAATGAAGCATGGTCAAAATCAATCTACTTAATATTCAGAAAATCCAGAATCTTTATTGTCTATTTCTGACTACTCAATTTTGCTGTGTTAATATTGAACTACTGTACCTATGTTGGTATAAGTAATCTAAACCTGTAGGTCCATCTGTGTGTTAATATCCGTTACAAGGCATACTACTAATATGTTTGTGGAAATGTTTCACACACACAAGTGTTCCTTATCCTTTTATACATAATGATATTGACTAATCAAGACAGATGAGGAAAAAAACCTCCCAAGGCAGAATTCTAATTTATGGCCCAAAAGGATTTGAAAACTGGTCTGGAGATGTAAAAAAATGCAAGCACACCTTTGTCTGGACAGTTCAGGTTTTAAATGCCTAGAACATAAGTTCTTTGACTGAGCAACTAGAATCAGGAAGTTAAGGTCTGGGTGTCTGGGCAGTACCAACTGGTGGTGGCATATGCCTGCAAGGAGCAATTCTGGCTATCCATAAGTCCTAGGCAGCCCGTAGTGCAATTTGGTGTTCTTGCTGGAGTAGTGTAGAAACATCCAGTGCAGGAAAAAAAGCTACAAGCACATGCAGCTGGAGTATGAATCTGGAAAGCAGGTGTCTCTGTCTCCGTGAATCCAGAATAGCAGGCAGCCTTCTGAGAGCAGAGACAACTGTTGTTCTTGAAATATTATCTCTTATTTTCTGTACTCCTTCGGGCAGCAGAGACTTGTCTCTAAGCCCTCTTCAGCTTGGAAATGGATTGCATGTGAACTCATTTTCCAGAAAAGGACCTAAACCAGAAAGCTTTAGGCAATGCTAGGGTACAGCTAGATTCCCTCTTCCTTACAAAAGCTCTTTGGAGTAACTTCAATGAAGTTTGACTTCATAGGGGATTTCTTTAGATTAAAAGCTTTTTCACTTTATGTTGCAGGGTTGAGATTTGAAATTTTTATTGCAAGGATTATGCACAAACTATCCCAGGTCTCTGTCACTAGAACACCCAATTTGTCCCTTCCTAGTGTTCATTCCACAGCATGATTTAGGGCACCTCAGCTCCTCTGATTGCAGAAGTCAGGCTCACTTATAGTCAGGAAAAACATGCTTATTGCCCTGTTGCACTGTGTTGATCAGGGAATTTGTTAACCTCTAGATCACATATTTGCTATCACTCATACTTTTTCTGGCTAGTTCTGCTAACTCAGACTTAATTCCTCTGAATGTCAACCTAAGTCTTCTTTCTAAGCATGTGAATTTTGTAGTTGAATAAAAATAAATAAAATTTTCTGTTAACTCATTGATTGCCATAGTGTATTTTAAGACAGTATTTAATGTAATCTTGCATTTCCTGCTTACACTGATATTGAGCCATGTTTGTGGAATCAGGAATGATCTGACCAGTGTAAAAAAATTTGTTGCCACAGGCCCAATTCTGTGTACATTTTCACAAGTTAAGGAAACGCACAATGATGAGATTCTGGTGTTTTATAATGTATTTAACTGCCCGGTTGATTAACAGCAGTGTTTCAGTACAGGAACCATGGTAGATATATTAGAAATATTTGACATCTTAAAATACATGTTTGAAGTCTGCATCCTCTGGAACACAGAACATTAATAGAGTTCAGATACAAAGTGTGCTGCGCTGGCAGGGTGATAGACTGGCATGTCAATTATTTTCAAGCAGTTCTGACATCCCTGACAGAACAAGAAGGTGACATTATTAGAAGTCAATATAATGAAAGTAACTTTCAAGTGTTCAAGCTTTTGTTTCCTTAAGGTTCCTAGCTGTTGTCAAATGTTTATGAAGAAAAGTCCCAGCTTCTAGTTAGATCAATTAATTCATATTGGAGCCATTTTTAAACAAGATACCACTGAAAACATACACATTTCACTTGCATTTATTGTTGATGTTGTCTTTCTGTAAATAGACTTGCTATTAAACTAAATAGGTAAACTTATTTTTTTTTTTGTTGCAGTAGTCAGCAGTTGAAATTTGCCAACAGCAAGAAAGAAGTGTTAAGAAAAAGGGATACAACAGTTGGATTTTAAGATGAAGTCTGTTTGGAATGTAAAATTTATAGAGAGCACTTTAAAAGTGACAGCCCTTACTCTGAGGTTTATCTGAGACCAAAATTTCAATTTTAGTCTGAACCAGCTGTGTGTTTCTGAAGAAAACTTCCTGTTCTTCCCCACTAGCTATACCTTAGTTCAGATCATAGGATGATCCTGGAGTACATTAATTAGGTTCCTTTCAGATAAAACCAAAGGAGAAGGCATACTGGAGGGGCGCCTTCAGGACACTCCATCCCTGAATGGACAAAAATCTGAAGCTGGCCTCCACAGAATGTGCAAAGTGACAAAGTAATTTCTTCCACAATGACTGCTTTATACTCCACATCCTCTCCTGCACTGAGCTATCTGTCAATGCAGACAGCATGGATGAATAATATTTTAGCACAGCTCTTGTTTTATGCTCTTGTGCATGTTGCACTTGAAATATGCCATGATTAATGTTATTTCATTGTGTTTTTTATGTTTTATATTAGAAATTGCCACATTAGTATTCAAGTGTCAGTTTCAACATGGACTTGGGGGTACTTGCTGGATGAAAGACTAGACATGAACAGGTAGTGTGCTCCTGCAGCCCATAAGGCCAATCATGAAGGTAATCCTGCCCCTCTGCCCTGGCGAGACCCCACCTGGAGTACTGTGTCCAGCTCTGGAGTCCTTAGTGCAGGAAAGACATGAACCTGTTGGTGAGCGTCCAAAGGAAGACCGCAGAAATGATTAAGGGGATGGAACGCCTATTGTGTGAGAAACAGCTTGAGAGAGTTGAGCTTGTTCAGCATGGAGAAGATTCTGGAAAGACCTTATTGGAGACTTTCAGTTCTTAGAAGGGGATTGCAAAAAAGATGGGGAGAGACTTTTTATCAGAGCTTGTTGCGATAGGATGAGGGGTAATGGTTTTAAATTAAAAGAGGATGTGAGGAAGAAATTCTTTACAATGAGGGTGATAAAATACTGGCACAGCCTGCCCAGAGAAGTGGTAGATGCACCATCCCTGGAGACATTAAGTCCAGGCTGGATGTGGTTCTGGCAAGCTGATCTTGTTGAAGGTGTCTCTGCTCATAGCAGGGGGGTGGGACTAGATGACCTTCGGAGGTGCCTTCCAACCCATACTATTCCATGACTCTATGATTATAATGCAATGTATGCTGAAGTTTTAATACTGTTTACTCAATAGCTTTAAAGGTGTCTAAAAAATGTGTAGGAGAAGTACTTAAGCAAAACTTTATGCAAAACCTTATCTCAAAAGAACTGAAAAACCTTATCTCAAAAGAATTTATTGGAATAAGAGCAGTCTGAGTGCTCTTTTGTGTTTATTTATGTTTGGTATATCAGAACTTCTAGTTACTGTAGCACCTTCTTCTAATCAATAATAATTAGAAAACATATTATTATAAGAGTTACAGCCTGATTTTGAAACCAAAAAGATTTTTAAAGTTCAATAAAATCTTTTTTCCCAAGGATAGAAGTTTAGAGTATGATAAGATATGATCTCTAAGTTCTTTATATATTTTGATTGGTTTTAATTAGAAGTGAGTGCTGTTTAGAACCTGGCAGGAAGATAATCAAGTATTGCCATGATTTTCCTGAAGGAGAAAGTTGATTATAACGGAATAAACCAAGTTTACAAGGTCATCCATCAGATTCATGCAATTACTGTATTCTTACATAGCCACAGTCTCTCTACTGGCAGACCTAAAAGACTTTATTCCTTTCTTCCTTCTTTTGCTTTCATTTTCTCCCAAGGTGTCAGTTTAACATTATAGTTCTCGGAGATGAAGAAACAAAAGCTGTGCCAGCATATGTGGGTTAACTCATTCTCAGAAGCCAAACAAGTCTGAGTGGATCAAAAGTACATGGCAGTCACTAATTCACTAAAAATTTAAACTGAATGTTTGAACTCCTGCTTCCTGGAACTACAGGAGTAGCATCAAGACCACAATCCTAGGTCTCTAGTGGTTGTTGCAATAAGTAAACAGGGTTTGGATTGAATCATGACAATGAACAAAAGTATTTAATACAATAAAGTTTCATACCAGTGGAATAGCTGTTCTGCAGTTATATTGCAGATATTTTTTAGTTCTCTTTGCTGTGAATATTTTTCATTTTTTATACTTAATATGCATCTGATCTCCTTTAATTTTAGAAGATAATTAGGAATACAGCAGCAATTTTCTATAGGCATAATGGGGGTGATATTCCTATAATGTTTTACACCACCTGGACAATTTTAATGGATCTGGTTTGCACACGTATGTGTGATGATTGTCCCAGGACTTGAGAATCTGAGTTTGATTCATTTAAAGTCATATTGGTGCGGACATGGTCAATGTTTCTGGAACTAGTTGTATTGCAAAGTATATTCCAGTGATGCCTTTTCTTCTTGGTGCATTCCCACTAAATTTACTTCTGTGTAGGTAGCATTTAAATAAGTCATTTAGCCACCAGTAATTTGTGGATGACTTCTGAGGGAGCATTTATGCTCTTAGGTGACCTGCACACTTATAAGGGAGCCGCTGACTGAAGAATGAGCATAGGATAGTTAGATCTTACTTTATAAAAGTCCCTGTGTCTAAGATATCCAAATTTAGGTGGGAAAATTGCTGTTGTATTTCAATGGAAAATTACGTTTCAATTTTCAGAGCAGTTCTGACGGAGGCACACATAAAAATGAAAGCTTCAGCTTGCTTTTAAACACTTTTAAACGTTCAGCCAAACAATGAAAACAGTACAACGTCTGGAAGATAAAATCCAAACCAGAAACCATAACCAGGCCAGATGTCAAGGGCAGCCAGCAATGACAAGACATGGTTTGTTTTGTAGATATCATCAGTTTCTCCAACTGAAATAGTCAGGGGTCTCTCAAAGGCACTATACTTTTGAGAAGGCTTTAGATGGGTCAGATGTACTAGAGTAAATAGTAATGTTAGAGATTTTGGGGGAATTTTTGCAGTACTGCTTCAGACACAAGTATAGTTATAGGCTGTTTCTCAATCATGAATCATAGAGTCATAGAATAGCTAGGGTTGGAAAGGACCGTAAGATCATCTAGATCCAACTCCCCCGCCATCTTTCTTGCTTATCACAAGGCTGCAGGGAACAGGTAACTCTGATACTGCTATATTTTATTGTCATGCCACATTCAGCTGTAAAACTAACTCAAAACAAAGCAAGTAACTTCCTCAGACTTTTCTATCTAGCAGGCCCCAAAATCCAGGTCAATTCTATACTTCAAAGCTGTCAGGTCAGCTAATGTCACATGGGCATCGAGTATTTGCTTGGGCACTGCAGTCATATAGCTTAAATAGGGACAACAAGAGTAGATGAAAGGATGTCTTTTTGAATGGTGTTGAAATTGGCTGCCCATGTACAGTTCTCAGATTTTACTATTGTGTTGAGAATAAAATAAGTGAAATACATAGGTGGGTTTGTTTCTTTCTAATAGAAGCTTAATCAGAAAGGCAGCAACTGTCCCTTACATAAAATTTATGGAATATCCAAAAGACTGCTTCAGCTATAAAGACATCTGATAGGTAGTTTTTCCAGAGGGAAGCCAATCTACTATTTGAAATGGTTTATTAAAATTTAATGTTAGTGAAAAAAAAGTTGTAAATTGACTGTGTGCACAGGTGACCAGATTCAAGTAATAAAATTTGATACTTGAGAGGGGTTAAAAAGTTATGACTCCCTTAGATATCAAAGGAGAGCAGAACATACCTTAGATAGTTTGAATCATTACACAGAATTGTTCCTCAATCCACATTAGCTGTGTGGGATACCTATAGAAATGGTCTTCCTTTTACAAAAAACTAAGAAGGATATGAAAAAAGAAGAGTGAGTAGAGCCCCACAGTTTTGCAATTGGTGTTCACAATAAAAAGTCTACACACCAAAAAAAATGTAGTAAATACATGTTTTTCTATGACTTCTAAACCTCATAAATTTTGTTAACATTTGCTAAGGTAGCTATATGTCAATTTCAGTACTTTGTTTTCCATCTTTTCCCAATTTAAAAATGCTGGTATCTTGTAATGTTTGTTTTGTCTTTAAATTAGGATCATAACCCATTTCAGAATTGATACTATGCATAAAAAGTCATTTACTAAACAATCTCCAGAAACATCATGCAAGCCTTCAAGGCACAAAGACTCTGTGGACATTTCTTAACAGGTTATGAATTATATTTTCAAATTGAAAAGAAATGGAAGCTTCCTACAGGCTTTTTAAAAAAGTATTATTTCAGAGCAGTTAATTAAACAATGACTTTAAAAAGACACGACGGAAAATTGATGATGTGTGCAATTTTTTTATTATACATGAAAAGCAATTACTGGCTTCAGAATTTCTGTGATTTTTATGTAAACAAAATACATAGGGTTTTGGGTTTTTTAACCTTATGTAAATAATTTTGAAAAACTATGCTGACTGCTTATGGAACTTACTGTATGGGTAAACCTATTATTGTGTAAACCCTATGCCTGCATTCCATTTCCAAGCAGGTATATAACTACTGTTCTCAGGATTAATTTCTAATATGATTTAATATACAGTTAAAAAGAAAAACACTAGGGGGAAAAGAAATCAGTGAAAAAGACCATTCTTAATACATTGCATGTTATTCTGAAATACAAATGATGTCAGATTTAAACAATTACTTCAACACCTGGAATTAAGATGCATCCATGCAAGATACTAGTGGCAGCACCATATGCAAGTGAATAAACCAGACCCTGAAAGGTATGTAACAGAGCCTCTGTTTTTTAGCATTATATGGCAGAATTTATCTTTGAAAAACAAAGGTCTTATTCATAACAAAAAGAAATAAGAATGACTTAATATCAACATTTTCAATGCATGACAAAACAAAGAAGAGCTAGTAGGTGAAACATATGATTCATTGTTAAAAGTGTTACTTTTACTTGTAAAATTAACTTACTGGGCATTAGTATGACTCAACAGTGCCATGCAATGCCATGATATTTTACTAATTCAATAGACAAATGTAATTTTTAAAAAACACTTTTAAATATTTTGAATTGGGTTTGTGCCATTGGAAAAGGGTGCCCAGAGAAGTTGTGGGTGCCTCATCCCTGGAAATGTTAAAGACCAGGCTGAATGGGCTCTGGGCACCCTAACCTAGTGGAAGGCATCCCTGCCCATGGCAGGAGGGTTGGAACTCGATGATCTTGAAGGTCTCTCCAATCCAAACTATTCTATGAGACTATGGTTTAATATTTTCCTGTTGGCTTTTGCTCATATCAACATTTTAATATCTTTTTTTATTAAATACACAAAACCTGGTAACCACTTTCTTCATAACCTCACATTACATGAAATTGTTCAAGTGGTGAACATGCATCTGGAGATGTTAGTCAGCCAGTTCCTGTACTGAAAACTTTTGACAGAGGCACATTTCACTTTCCCAAATGACCAAGTATGCCAAAAGCTGGATGTTTAATGGAAAATATCTGATTTTAAAAGACAAGTATCACCCCACACCACCATAACCAGTGCTTTCACAAAACCTACTTAATTTTAGTCTGGACACAACAAAACTGAGATACATATTTAAAAGTCTAGAAAAAAAAAAATTTGGAGCAAGTTTGAAGTTTTCGTCTATGCACGTGGTTTTTTTTTTTTTTTTTTTATTTAAGTAAGAGAATATCAGATGGTGAAACAGATTTTTATAATGGATATCAGAATACAGTGGATTTCATTCTTGATGAAATGAAAAGATCAAGAACTAGTTTTAAAAAGCTACATATTTTATATATAAACAATGTGTGTGTGTGTAAAAATTTTTTGCTTTAAATAAACAGAGATCAGAATTGGAAAAAACCTGATACAGCACAATTTGTAACATAATTGCAGAGCAATTTAGTGTGCCATAGTAGACCACATATTACATCCTACTTTGATATGTCAACATTATGTTCCCAACTTGCATTCTGAAGTTGCCCGTCTAAAAGTCTATGATAATTTCAAATTATTTCAAGTGACAATCCTTCTGCTCTCAATATAGATGGAAGAGGGTCAACAACAAAGAAGAGAGAGAAAAGAAGAACAGTAAGAATTTATGAGATGTTGTCAGAAAATTACGTTAAGCTCCTGTGTTTCTTTTAAATGGAAAAAAATGGATATCTGATTATGTCTCTCAGTTATTCCTATAACTCCTTGTAAGTTCCCTCATAGGGAAAGAAAGGAGAAAACAATCTTTTGATTGCGTTAAGAAATAATGCACTCAAGAGTTATGTGGCGTCCTTACTGTGATCCATCCTAATCATATCTCCAAGATGGAATAGCATTGTCAAATACTTGATCATGTCTATTGTAGCTTAATTCAGGAAAAAAACCCAGCATCTGTCTTGGGACTCTGAAAATCTAGTCTTGAATAGAAGCATTGTCAAGAAACTAGGAACACTATGAACAAAATGATTTTTATTACTACACCTATGTTGATTTTTTGTTACTACACCTATGTTGATATTAATTCACTCTATTTTTTTTCCCATAGGTCTGGGTTTATATAGTGATTGAAAAATAAATCCAGAAGGCACAATAACATAACAGAATGAAGAGATCAGAATACGGCAAAACCACTAAGCAAAAGGCAGAAAAATCTTAAACTAAAACCAAGGAGACAGGGTAGACAAATTTTTGTTTTGAAGTAAATTTGAGATAAAATCTGAGATAAAATTAGTATCTAGTTATGAAGAATTGTACAAACATTAAAAAATAAAGAAAAGCTGTGACAATCCTTATGTCTGTACAGATGAAAAATGTGTACAAAGAGGATTCACCTCCAGTTTCAGACATCTAATGTAGGTGTCAGTAACAACTGGATAGCTAGACTCCCTTTGAAGCCAAGCATATGCAGCCACTGAGGTCTGGACAGCTGTATAGTGCATCCTAAATAAAGATTCAATTTAGAGAGCTAGGTCACTCCTTAAGCTTCAATGACTGAATTTGTGAGAGCATAAATCAGCTGCCCATTCATAAATATCTAATGTTGTCTGAGGAGCACAGGAGACATCTGCATGAGGTTTGAGGCTGAGCCTATGAGAAACCTGATAGCTCCTGGGGCAGCTTATGGAAGCCATGGAGCACCTCAGGCAGTACTTAAATACCCTGTACTTAATTCTGTGCAATTTAATCAAATCCTAAGTCTCTCTTCGCTCAGAGGGAAACTTAAACAGCTGAGCAATCAAAAGCATCTCTGAAATACACCTAGACATCTTTCCCCTGATTGAAAGTAAATGTGTGAGTCTTCCACTTCCAGGGGTTTCCCGAGCAAAATAATTCTCAACTGAGGAATGAAAATCTTGAAAACACTGTTACTACACTTCCATTACTCACATTCTGAGCCGGTTCAGACTGTTACTGGAGGGATACTGTTGGTAATGTGTTTCTTTTATGGCTCTAAACTGTTATGTAATCAGCTGCATTTTCTGATCATCATCCATATGAAACTAATCAGTATGCCCTGAAATCTTAGAATATCCATACTACTCATGGCCGTGTCTGAACAAAATGCACTGTTGTGCTACTGGACCATCAGGAATTAAAAACAGAAGCCTGAACACAATCCTTTGTCAGAATTACCCATAGAAAGCATGGAGGAGACAGGGATGAAAGATAAATTGTAGAATTTGATGCAAGAAGTCCTAATTAAGAGTAATTAAGTTAACAGTCTTTCTTCATCTGTGCTTTAGATTCATGTTAGAGATTGGATTGATCTGTGTCATCTGTGCTTGGCTCAGTTATCCATTCCTAGGGGGTCTAGTATCATTGCCATATTGTAAGATGCCACACCTGACTTCTAGCTGTCACTTTGGAAGGCTTTGTGTGGTTTTTATGTCCTGCATCCTACATATTACCCCCAGCTAGACCTCTTAAATGCTTGATGGCATCCCAGATGAAACCTCTGTGGGAAAATTAAGCATGTCTTACACATTTACATTAAAGTCCAGGAAGAATAAGCATCTTTGTAGTCAAAACAAGAGAGATCCATTTGGGGTACGACTTTTGTCATCATAGAATAAATTGCTTAAGTTGATCAGATCAGCTGTGTACTGAAGCTGCTTATCTATCTTCTCTATTGCCTATAAAGGAAACCTGAGATTAGCAGATCGGATACAGATGAAAACACTGCAAACATTAAAATGAGATTAATTAATCCTAACGTAGAACTAAAAAAGTCTATGTGGAATGTGAGAACAGTGAAGTCTGACTGTCCTTATTGTAATTTTTATCAAATTCTGTGTCAAAGTGAAGGGCACAGCTCTTAAGAGAGGAGATTACTCTGTTTAGCTCCCTTGAAACTTGAAGTAGGGAAATTTTTCTAAAACATTCATAGCTGATATGCATGAAAATGTTAGATGGTTTCTCAGACAATAGAATATCTGCAATTTGACCTTAGAAGAATACTGTATATAAATCATTTCTCTTTGTCTGGCATGAAAAGGCCTGACATTGAGAAGATTAGGCAATGACAGTCACAAAATGTCTGAAAATCTCTGTCCTACCGCACACACACAAAGTTTAAAACGTTCAAGATGTGTTTTTCCTTGAACCTTGACATAAGGAAAAATAATAAACTTTAACCAACCAAGCAACACAAAGCAAGATGAATGCACAAATAAATCGATCCAGGTGAAACCCTTTCAAATAAACTTTGGTAGACATCTCAGAAATACTGTGTTGCTTGAACTGTGGTGCAAAACCAATAAAGCTGAGAAATTCTTGAATCCATTTTCTCCTCCAAATAAGATAATATCGTTAAAAATGGTCATGTTGATAAAAAGAAAGGGCAAATAGCGGGGAGGAAATAAGAGGCAGTTACAGCTGTTAATGTTAGAGACAGCATTATGTGCGTAAATATGAAGTGCTTAAGAAGGACAGTAAATCTTTTGAATACCTGAATAAGGGGAGAAAATAAGCATGAATAAAACTGACAACAAATTGTGAGTACATCAAGTCTGATGGTACTAAACAAGGGAGATTCAAAAAAAAGAATATAATCAGAAGAACTGCAATGATCTAAGTTATTAAATTAAGAGCAAATGAGCTGGTAAATTTAATTTTCCTTTGTACATAGCCTCCCCAGTGCTGATAGAGACGGGCAGCTGCAATACTCATTCTTTTTGTATCTCAGTGAATATTGAGGGCTGATGCAATTATTGCTGCTATCAAAGGAATTATCAGGTGTGAAAAATTTATATGACTACACCTTCTTTGGAAGAAGGATGAAAAACAAGTTGTTCCATCTCTTCATTAGTAAAGGTATATTAATATCTTTC
>JANRGW010006864.1:0-42497 GCA_024733675.1 Psilopsiagon aymara | reverse complement strand
AAGGAAAGGGGGAAGGAAGGGGGGAAGGAAGGGGGGGAAGGAAGGAGGGAAGGAAGGAAGGAGAGAGAGAAAAAGAAGACAGAGAAGATAAAAGGAGAAAAAGAAAAAGAAATGAAACCCACAAAGGCAGAAAGCTGACCTCAAAGAAGCAGGCAAGGAAGAATGCTTGTGGGAAGCAGAGACGTGATGAAATGAGATCAGAGCTCAAAATTACTCCCTGATCTCACCTTGTACCTTTGATGTGTTTCTGATGCAAAGGAGGGAAACTTATTTCATCTCAAAATGTTGTGACTACTGAAATTTGGGAAAAGGGTGTTTTGAAAAGTTCAGGATAATTTCAAAGAGGGATCCCATTACTTGGAGTTTTTCCAGATCCCCTAGGGACAAATTGGACTGATATTCCTGTGAAAAGGGCCGGTTCTTTCCCACTGATGGGTCTGCAGTTGACAGCATTTTTTTTGTGTGACTTTTGTGCCTGGTAGGGAACAGTGAGGTGTGTCCCAGAGTTCTTGTTTAGCAAAGGAATACTCTCTGAACAAGAATATGGTTTGCAGAAAGAAAAGGCATGAAGGGGAGATCTGAAACAATTTGACTCGTCCTAAGAATGTGAGAGAGAAAAGCCTGAAACTGAAACATTAAGACCAAATAACCTCAAATCCTAATAGATTTCACAGTTCTACTCACCTGTCTTTTTTTGCCACCTTCCTCCTGCTCCGTGGAAAGCAGACAGCAATCATCCTTTCCACATTGCAGGAGTACCATGAACACAACTTACCTAGCACCACATTGTCAGGCTTTAAAGTGCAATTCTCCTCAGAGAGACAACAGTTTAAAGGTACTTTGTCACCACATACACATCTGCTCCCTGAGGGGCTTCATTATCCCTTTAATGTGAAGTGAAGTAATACCAGATCTTTCCCCATCCCTCCCAAGTGTCTTTCAGTCATGCCTGCTTAAGTTTGCTGATAAAAACACATATTTGCACGGCCATTAGCAGAGGGGTTGGAAGGAGGGAGCTTTATAAGCTCTCAGTTTATGCCTCAAAACCCAAACTACCAAATGAGCTCCCATTTTGGAAACTCTGTAGTTGGAAAAGCAACTGGGTTTCATGCTTCAGGGTTTCAGCTGTTCACCTGCAAGAACTACAATAGCTGCACTTTTCACTGCTCATTAATATCCATGCCCTGCTCTGCCATACAGCTCCAGGACTGATGGAGATCTTCACAGCCTGCTGCCTGTCTCTGCACCTTGTACCAGTTACACTGGCAGGACCAGTGCAGGCATTTGGCCTGAATTTCACATTCCCCAGAATTCATCCTCACATGCAGTGAAACTGGTTGTACTCACAGCTCCCACCTCCTCCAGTGCTACACCACTGAAGATACTTAGGCTCACTGGCTCCACAGTAGCAGCTAATTCAACTGGAAGAATCCAAATCAAAACAGCAGCTCTTCGGAGAGAGCTTCTTAAACAACATCTTGTAGTCATACAAAGCAGGGTGCTTTGCAAACAAAGAGGTGGCCTTGCCAGAGGCCTTTGCTAAGTCAGCCAATGTCTCCCAACCAGCACTGAGCAGCCCATCATAACCTATTCAGGAAAGGCAAAAGGAGGTGGCAAATTTGCATCCCGTTAAAGCAAACCTCAGTTGGAGCTCCTCTTGCCACTGGGTTTTGCCACCCTAAACACACAGCGTCAAGTAATCTCAGCTTAGTCAGTGAGTCTGCTTCTTCTTGTCACCATTAGCCATGCATGGCAATGTCACCTACTCAGCCATTAACCTATGCACAAGCCCATTGTCCATAGACCAGCGAATTAGTCTGGAATTTATCTCCATTTAAAGAGCCGACACAATCTGTGACCAGGGATACAGACAGATAAGGGGTCTGCAAATGCTTTAAGGTAATAATGAAGAAAAGGTCTGCTTTTTCCTCCCTATTGTTTTTTTTTTTTTTTTACTAACAGCAACCTCTGCACATCGTTCCCCAGAGATGCCAAGGCTGGCATTTCCTAGTCTAAGCTCTACAGAATAATCACACCATTTAGAAAAATAACTCGTGTCTCTGGAGTTCTCAGTTTCCCTATTTGTCAGTAGAAAACGAGACATATCCTCAAAATATACAATAAAATAGCCTGTAGCAATAGCCTGCAATGACTCTCTTTACCATACTTTTATGAGTGTGTGTGCATTCTCCTGGGAGTGCTTTCATAATCATTTATACAAATGACAAAAACTTAGGACAATGAGAAGCCAAAAGGGAAATACAACCATCATGCATGCAGTTGATTCAAAATGTCTGCAGAAAAAGCGGTTTGCTCTGTGGCAAAGAGATGTGCTGCTCTCTTGTAGGTCTAAATCAGGAGGTTACAACCCCTTCTGAGGAGGGGAAGCATGCTGTACACTGCTTCCAGAGCAATCCAGTAGAGCCCATTGCTCAAACTCCTCCTGAGCTCTTTCACTACTCTGCAATATTTCAGACAGACATATACTCTACATACATTAAAATATCACAGCTAAAAGACCCAGAAAACAGGTCCTGGGAGGGGAATGGGTGTCCAGTTCTTAACCAACCTCCTTCACAGCACAGTTTGTCCCAGCCAAGTGAAATTTGCAGCACTCTGACGTAGATATAGCTTGCATTTGAATGTAAAGGAGCTCCTTTCATATGTACTACCCTGAAAAGAGGCTGTCACCTGCTCCTGGCTTGTTAACATTACGTAAGAATAATGATGGCCTTTGAAAATACACTGTAAAATTGCTACAGAATCTTGTTTTTTCTGTGGGTATTCAAAGTTTCTACCTGTGTGAGGATGGAGAAGGGATTGTCAACTCCTGTATGCACAGCAAGGTACTGAAAGAGAGTCCATTTAATCAAAAACTTCCCCCTCTCCCCCACACCTTCCTTTTCTTTGCAATACAGATAAATTCAACCCTCTATAGAAACAGAGGGGTGGACTGGTCCAGCACAATGTAATGGAGCGGTTTCATTTAGCCATCACTCTCCAGAGGGCAGAGATCTTGTGAGACAAAGCCTATAATGCTCGGAAGCACAGGCTTTACAATCTGTTCCCTGTGCCACCAGAAACGTGTTTCCTCTCTCTGCTCACCCAGCCTCCAAGAAGTATAAATAAATAAATGAACTTATGGAGCAACATGTCCAAGAAGCAGCGAGCAGAAATGTATCCCAAAGGGGTGCTAAAGCATATAATAGCTGTATTTGTCTTCCTGGAAATGCCCTGGTACAAGACAACAAAAAAGGAGGTAGGATCATTTGTTGTGCTCAGGTTTTAAGAGATTTCTGAGTAGATCTGTTAAGCTTGCATGACGTTAACAAAACCTACCTGAATGCAATAGCTTTTGCCTTCCTGAGACAAGGGTCATTTCTTGTCAAAAGAGCGGAGGAGCACTTAAGAGATAGTATAGTGCAAATGAGTATGGATTTTACTTTGGGATGAATTCTAGGTCTGAAAAACTTGCTCACCGCTTCCACTTCCCTGCTCATCCACATGCCCCATAAACTGGTGGTTCTTTATTTTGGAGCAGATTACTGGGATTTGCTCATTCAATGTTCATGAGACGTTATTACTTCCTCAGGCACTTGTGCTAGCACTTCCTTCAGAAATGGCCCAAAACACACTGGGATTAGTAATAGGGACCACAATACTGCAAGAGAGATGTCCAGCCAGGGTAAGTGATAACAACCCAGCAAGGTTGCCATGGATAGATGGAAGGAGGTTTGCTGGAATGAACACATATTCCGTAAGAAAGCTTGGATGGATGAGGGGGGTACTGTGGAAATAGGAAGAACAGACCTGGAGTATGTGGATAAAAGAAAAACAATGGAAAATACAAATAATTCTTGGGATGCTCAATTTCAGATATCCAGGCTAAAAGAGCCAAAAAAACCCAAAGAAGCAAAAAGCCATGACAAAAAGTACTAGGGCAAATCATTCCAAATCTGAATATTCTCATATTGCTGAGAAAATGATAGTCTCAAAACATGTTTTGGGCCACAATGTTACAGCACTGGGCTTAACAACATTTTCCTAAAGAAAATTTGGTGAGTTGTTGTTCAGAGTCTTCACCTTTGAGTGCTTGGAATAAAACATAGGGAAATGCTGACAAAGAAACCAGACTGGCACGCCGGAAACCTGGGGTTTATTCTCAGATTTCCTCAAGTAAGTCACTTCCCACTCACTTTCTGTCTCTTTCTCATCATGACTGGCAGCTCTTGGGGTTGTGGACTTCCTCAGTGGTTACCTCATGCCGAAAATGATGGGACCCCAAGTTTTTATCAGCATCCTCGGCTAACCACAGCACACAAAGGACAACAAACTGTGTTTCTAAGGAAGGTGCTGTGCTGAGAGGTTGAATGCTCGAATGCAAGAAAATGAAATGAGAACTCAAAGGTATCCCAAGTACCACCAGTTTGGAGTTCAAAGAAAAAAAAACCTCAAAAGATTAAGCCAAGTACCTCTAGCCAGTCTTTTTCTTTTAACTGGAAAGAAGCAATCTTTGTGAAGTGATAAAGCCATCCAAGAATGGCTGTGGTTTTTTCTTTTAAACAAACCAGGGAGAACAGATGGTGTCCTCCTCTCATACTGTCACAAAGGTCAAAATTAGCCACCCCTAAGACTAGCAGGTTCTTGAAATGCTCAAGTGCTTGTGTCTGGTCATTATGACTAATCCACTCTCCAGAACAAGAAAGGTCAAATGAAGAACACTCTTCCAAATACTGCAACAACTCCTAGCCATGGCTGATGTGTAATGCACTCAGACGTGGTGTCAACAGCTGCTCCTAAAACCCAATGAGTCAGCCCTTCAAAAGAGCTTGTCAGCTCTCACTGTTAGAGCTTTCATACAGATTATATTTACTCCCCAATGTTTAAAAATATATTTCTTAAACCTTGAAAATATATAATGTTTTCCTTACAAAATTTTTCCTTTTTCCCCAGACACCTGCTTAAGAGTGTCTAATGTATTTATCTGGGAGCTAAACTTCCTGGCTCTTCTTTCATTTTCCTCTTCACACGCTGACAGTTAAACCAGAGACAGTTCCCTGTTTCTGAAATCATGTACAAATGAAGAATGATCAGTCCTTTTCACACCTTTTACCTGCAGTCCACAGTCAGCCTAACAGCACTGTTGAGGTTAAGTGTTCTGCCCAACAGACAGGGTACAGAGATGTTGGTTGACTTGCCTTTGGTCCTACAACAGGCATGCAGGCACAAATCCCCTATACGCCCCCTACTCTAATCACCAATCTCCCCTGGATGCTGCCATTTAAATAAAAAACCCTATTGGAAATGACAGGTGAAGAAAGCAGCCCAGGCATGAAATGAAATGCACTCTAAAGTATATTAATAGAAGGTTGCCAGACAAAATGGCACAAGGCATTTGATCACATCATCTTAGGCTTGTTGTTCATGCTCCTTTGCATCTGGCTGCTTGATTTCTGCCAGATTCTCGGCTGGAGGAGCAGGCTAGGATTTGCCTGCTTTCCCTAACCCGTGCCGGGCTCAGCTGTAATCATGCAGAGCACTGAAAGAAATCCCTTTGAGTCGGGATTCATTCCGAACATGTAAAACCCAGACAAATGACTGCTTCTCCAAAGTGAATCCCATTTCACAGCAAGTAGGTTATTAGTGTGGAACTCCATACAAGTAGCCTGCATTCAAAAGCCCTCTGCATTATTAATAGAAGATGAGCTTTTGACATCAAAGGAGAACCATTATGTATGCTAAACGGTGGCAAAAATTGTACCCGCACTTCAAACCTTTTCAGTTCTTTGTCCCTTGTAAATCAATCAAGGTTGACAGATGCTTTAAGGAGAGTAATCTTTTCAATGATACTGTCAATGGATAACATAATGGAACATTGTCTCTGTGCTGTGTGAAGACATGGAGCTAGTCAATTATGGACAACACTTCATGCAGCCGCCAGTTTTCACTTGAAGTGCTGCTGTTGAAGTATTATAATCCCAACAAATGGCCGCAGCAGCATACAATGTAAATGAGACCTCCTGAAGCTTTGGAAAATTAATTAGTAACAACAGTGGTCCATTCCCACACTTTCAAACACCAGCCTGGTAATGTTAACGATGCACTTCCCCCCTTCCTTTTGAGCAGTCAATAGGGCATATTTACATACACTATTTTTAATCTTCAACACTTTTTTTATCCCCCTGTTTAAATGCAGGAAGCTCTGGATTCCTTTCCTCTTTTTTGAGCAGTAAGATTCGGCCCTGATATTTCCAACCAGTCACATAACCTGTATGGCTGGAGCTGAAAACAAGAGAACAGAGACCTGGAGACAGCAATAATATTCACTCCTCTTGCTTCACGCACTTTGGACACTTTGTGTCTGCCTCCTTTCCCAACACTTCTATCAGCTCAGCTGGCCTGAGAAGAATGGCTAGGATGGACGGCAGGGGAAAAGCTTCCGGTCTCAAGCGACCAGTAGGATGTGAGTTGGAAGTCCAACTGGAAGGCAACATATATATCCGATTGCCAGCTACTACAGAAAGGAGATTGAGAGTCAAAGGGGAGAGGCTGTGCTGTTTATTTAGCTATTGGCTTCTATTTCCTATGTCATTTTCTCAAAGATTTTCCCTTTGTCAACCAAGGCTTGCACTAAGAGGAGCAGTTAATCTCCCACAGTAACAGAGAGAAATCCCACACTTGAGCACAAAACTTCTAAACTATCAGTTGCAGGTTTTCATTGCTATGATCTGTGAATGCCTCTTATCTATAATGTGGTTTTGAAACAACCAGGTGCAGATAAGAAACTCAATCATTGAGGTCTTCTTGGACTAGAACAGGCAATTCCTTAAACCCAGCTCCCTCTTCCCCAGGCTCCAAATGACTGGGAACAGATAGAGCTGCTGTCCCTCCTCATTTAGTATAGGATTTGGTCTCCTGCACTCTGGATAGTTTTCTGAGAAGTCCTGAAGTGGGTGACCACAGAAAGCTTCATGCTAGAGCAGTCCCCTGAATTCCCCAAAATATATAGACAATTGTTAAACAATATTGACAATGGTTATACAATACTGTGAGGCAACAGAGAAAGCCACACACCCTCCCAGGCATTACCCAGCCAGCTGCCACTGCTGGTGCCAAGAAGAAAAGGAAAGTGTTTGGTTTGCTAGAGGCCCATCTTTTGGGAATAGAAGAGGCAGAAGAAAGGATATCTTCTGCCTAGCCTTAGAAAAGTCAGGGACCAAACCAAACTTTTTCCCACTGTTGTATAAAGCAATTTACCATAGAAAAGAGGAATGGACAGGAGTCGGGAGGTTTCAAATCCTCCTTGCTTTTGCTGGAACAGATCTGTCGATAAAACAGTGGCACAGCTCCATTTCTATACTCACTTCCCAGTCAAACTCCACAACACAATATGCACAAACACTAGACAAAAAAAATTCTCTGCTGCATCTTGATGAGAAAGCTTTAGGCTAGCGTTCTTGCCATGATGAGAATGGCCTTTTTTTTTCCAATTACAGGTTCTTCTGCTGTGCAGACTCATCTGCTTTTGCATCTGGTTTACATTTTTTTTCTCTAAAGCTAAACACAAGGAATGCTGCAGGGTCCCTATCCTCCTGCACCCACCACTTCTACCACAAGTTGGTTGGGATGGCAATGCAGAGGAGCCAGTCATCATGCCTCAGCAGTCCCCATCTTTGACAGGAAACCCAGGTTTATCTCAGTACCAGCAGGATGATGTATAAGCAAAAAGGGAACAGTAGAGAGTAGGGAAACATATGGTGGGTGACAAAGAGGGTTAAGAATATAACAGAAGTAAAATCAGGGCCAACACTGTAGGTTCTTCTTCTCTTCTCTACTTGGTGCAGGATTCTAAAGTAATTTTTAATTGAGCCTGTTCCCCTGCCTGTTATCCACTGCCTTCCCTCCTCACAGGGCATGCCTTGGCCAAGGTGGTGTTACTGAATATTCCTTATTCCAGTCAAAGCAAAGTGGGACACCAAATACATCTTGTAGGACTATCCGCTTAAGCAAACCTAGAGTGCATAGACTGGAACAGAGCAAGGGGTAGCTGCATAGAAGTAGCTTAGCTGGCAGCACTACAGGTATGTAAGGGGGATCAGGAGGAGCAAACAAGCAATTGCAGGCAGGCTGGGGCATTGTGTACTCTGCTTGCACAGCTTTCAAGTAAAACTGATGCACAGAAGAGGCTATAAAGAGGGCCAGGATGTCATGTTTGGATGCAAAGTTGCAATGCACTGGACCAGAGTCTTCAATCTACAGACTCCTGCAGAGCTCCTGCAAGCAATGGGTGCTAAGGATCTGTTCTACTCTATTTAAAACTTGCTCTAAAAACATATGCCCTTTTCTAACTCATTTATTTCCAATATCCACAGATAACTACTACATACGTATCTCCTTCCAAATTACAAGTCATGTATTAAGCAATAGCACATTTTGTTACACAACAGTTTTCCATGTTAATATCAAATACTTTCAAAAGCATAGACTGCCTTTGTCGCTACTTTTGACAGAAAACTAACCTTTTATTTCAAGTTTATTCTTTTTACTTCTATTTGCTATTTTTTAAAGTGTAAACGTAGAAAAGACTGACAGTATAATACAAAAAATGAAACATTAAAGCTGATCCTGTTGATCAAAAGACAAAAGAACTTCTGATAAAGTGTCTCAATAATTCAGAACCAAAGGTTATAATATGGAAGATGAGGAATCTGCTTCTGTTCATGTGTCTAATGACAACACAGAAGATCATAACTTACTATTTTGGATAAAATAATTATAAGAGGGAAGATGGTAGCTAGTAATGACAAAGATTTCAAGTAGCCTTCTATTCAGATTAAAATAAAATTCACACAATCCAATTAAGACAGAGATTTACCATTAAAAATAAATTAGGAAAAAAATAATTAAGAGAAGCATTGCTTACATAAGAGAAGTCTTCAGCATTCTGACAGAGCAGCTTGGGAAAAACAGCCTGTCGCTGAAATCTTTCCTCATCTTCAAAGATGTTCCCATACATGAAGCCATTCATCATGGTGGAGTGGGCATGGATGTCAATATAGAACTCCAGGTTAATCTTCTGTTGAGGGAAAACAACAGCAAGAAAAACATTCAACATGAGATAAATCATAACGGTGTTGTGCAGGTGAAGCCTCCCATAAATTCAATACTGCTATCCTTGGATCTAAGCATCAGAGAGACATGTTAAAGATATTGCTTTGATGCATCCAACCATTCGTACCTCTTTGTGGGTGCATTTGAGTTGCATCACAGGACAACGATAGACATTTCTTTGCCTGTTCCTAGAAGTCTGGCACATTTATGCAGCACAGGACACTGCAAAATAATCCTTCACCTGGATACAGGGCTTAGTGCCACTGATACAAAAATATGCACCTTCCAGTTCTAGAGCATTACTGTTTGCCATAACTTTGCCATCTCTACACAGTTCTTCGTCGCAATATGCAGATGGTCCCTTCTGCCAGGAAACACAGGCTCAAAATTGTTTAAAAAACCCCAGTTTTTCCTTGCAATTTATTTCAGTTAATAAAGAGAAGTATCACAAAAGTTTTTTTCTTACTCTGCTTTGTAGTAGCAATTCAACAGAACAGCTCCCCAAAAAAGTGCTTTGAATGCCTCTCAGCTCATAGCTGCCTGCATGATACTGCGTCAGCTGTTACTCAAAGGAAAACACTAGAGCCCCTTACACAGAAATGCCTGCTCTCTCCCCATAGCCTCTTGGATTGGCAATTCAGTATCAGAAGGATCTACAAGAAAATGCACTCAAGTCTCCATTCCAGGGGCACATATTTTTACTCACATCATATATAAGTGATACCACTTCCCCTGCTATCAGTGGCAAAGAGTGAATGTTCACCTTCGTCACCATATACAGTGACACTGACAGCAATGAGAAGCAATGAGTGCTGCCAGAGCAGGTGCCATTGGATCACTCAGTTTCCCAAAACTCTTGCAACTTCTGTTCCTAGAAAAACGGTGCTCCATGACTAGACAGTGACAAACACATCTCTGTCTCCTGACCACCATGGGGCCAGTAAGAGCCTTTCCTGTGACCAGAGGGTTACAGTTCATATCTCCCTGCCTCAACTGGGAGGATGGAAAAGAGCTCTGTTAGCAGGACAGGGTTCACAATGCTTAGCTCTCTAGCCCTCAGTGGCAAATAGGGACCATGGGCTGTAAAACACAACATGCAGCTTTCCAGCCACATGTCTCATCTGTACACAAAGCTTGTTCAGGCTACTGGAGAATACTGAGTTACAAGACAATCCAACGTACTACAAACACAGACTGTATTATGCAGTTCATGTGGCAGTAGTGTCAGCTCTTCTAGAGAGTCTCTGATGGGGGGAGAGCATCACTTAGTATGTGAAACTAATATGATGCAGATTTACTTTCCCTTGGCAGAAAACCAATGTACAATACACAGTGACTGTTTAGTTTAATTAAACAGCCTAGAGAGAGTAATACTGTATCTTATTAAGCCTCTCCTATGTTAAAATGTTAGCTAATGCAATATCAATATCTGACCATGCTTCATAGGAAAAGGAATATTTGATTGTATTTGACTCTAATACAATAAATTGTTTGCTCCTGCCAAAGCATTATACTGTGCTATAGAGGACCAGCACTGCAATAAAACACACATCTGCTATTCGGAGATATAGCACTGAGGACAAAGATTAACACTGACAGGATGAAATACCACATAGGATTTTCTTCCTTTCCAAGCATACAGGAATTAAAACCAAGACTGAGTAATATTATTTTTTGTAAGATAATTTCCACATCAGAAACAGGATGTGATGAGATCAGATGCATGCTGGCATATCACCATAAAACAGAACATGTTGTAGAGTCTCGAAACAGTGATTTGATGAAGTGAGGAGATAATCTAGTTAAACTGGATATTTGCAGAGCATGAATGTCCTTCACACAGATGTCAGTAACCTAACTCGCACTTATTTTAGAACAGCTAGACAGAATTCTTTACAGGGACATATTTACTAATAAAAAGTATTTGAGAAGCACAGTGAGATATATATAACAATAGGCTGGTATCATTTGTGTCATAAACAGAAATAAAGGTGCTGGCATAAACTGTATGATTTGTGCTGTATCATACTATAATTATTCAACTTACTTGTTATCAAATTATTTCCAAAAGAAGGTGTCTACAAACACAGAAGAGCAGATTACTAAAATAACTTTCCCTAGGTTATCCAGCAAGAAAATCTCTTGCAGAACATGGATCACCCGAGCCTCAGCTTAGTGTTCAATTGATCAAGTCATCAGGTCCAACACAGTATCAGCAGAGAATATTTTTTAAAATCTCCTGGGATTCTTGTGAAAAAAATTGCTGATAACGGCATTTCAGATAATTTTAGAGAATCCTTGAGGTGCTGAAATTTCTTTGAGGATCTTTTTTGATCACCAAAACTATTTTCAAATGGTCTGTTTCAGTGGGTATTTGTGAGGGAACACCGTCCTTCATAGATATCAACTACATCTAAAGATTAAGCTTCCACATTGCTTATTTGGAAACCATGACATTCACCAGATAGCTCATCACCCAGCCAAGTGTCTAAAAGCATTTATCCAGTCATTCATTACAATGTAGTTCAAAAGTAATTTCCTAAGTGAGCCCACAGTAAATATTAAACTGGTTTTTCTTGTTTTGCTCCTTATCCTCCTACTGAACATATAAAAACCTGCACATTCCTGCACATTAAATATACTCCAAATTTGCAATTCTCCATCCTATTCAGTAACTTGTTAAACATCACTAGAGTAATTGCCAGTTAAATGTACTACTCCCAGACAGAGCAGAACAGTATTTCTGTGTCTCATTTCTTTCACCACATTCATCATTTTATCAAAGAGAAATGTGTTGAGCATTCTCCATTACAGAACAAATAATTCAGTGGATTGTTAATATAGATTAGACATTAGGAAGAAATTCTTCCCTGTGAGGGTGGTGAGGCTCTGGCACAGGTTGCACAGAGAAGCTGTGGCTGCCCCATCCCTGGCAATGTTCAATGCCAGGCTGGAAGGGGCTTGAAACAATATGTTCTCATGGAAGGTATCCCTGCCCATGGCAGGGGAGTTGAAACTGGATGAGCTTTAAGGTCCCTTCCAACTAAAACCCTTCTATGATTCTATAACACGAGTTCCTAATAGAAAAATTCTCAGACACAAAGTTTTTGTGGCCTCAAAATGGAAAATAACAGCCCAGTCACTGGGACACTGAACTCAAAGTTTGTCACCTTGTGCCTCAGGTAGTAGACCAAGCAGGACACAATTTGTTTGTGTCAGGTCTCACAGAAGACAAGTTTTGCAACAAGTTTCACAAAATAATTAACATGTTTCTGAACAACAACATTATTTCTTGTCTCTCTTTTGTCACACACATAGTTCATATGTAGGAATGGTTTCATCTACTGCCACACTACAAATTTAAGCTAGGGAATAGAGTTTCACATTTTAGTTGAGGTTCTCTGGAAGATTTTGACATAATTACTGATGTCCTTCAATTTAGGCAGGATCACAGAATTAACATTGAATTAAATATATAATGTCACCTACTGATGAGGATTTCAGAAAAATCAGCAGAGAGCTGACCTTCTGAAATTGTTTCTCTTTGAGACAGGGAGAATTTCAATGGAGGAATGATATTAATAAATGTATGTGTGCATTTACATGAGCACATGCAGACACACTTAAAGCAATTCTATCTGCTGTTAAACCACAGGGGTATCTGTCAATACCTACACAGCAGAAACCAGCCTGGTTATGGCTTCTAATGCAGCAGCATCTACTAGAAAGAATGGGAATAAATTTAGAAATGGCTCAAAGTCTCATAGTTACATTTGCTTCAGTCTGTAAGTAGAAAATGAATATCCAGTCTCAAATATCCTGGACGCCAGAGCTGCCTTCTGAGAGACTTATATGTTACATCCCACAATATGATATTAAACTCATCATTTTCTGCTTTAGAGGTGGAATGCAAAATGATTCAGATGCCTTATAAAAATCGTCATGCAATTTAATTCCCTCAAGTGTCTTTTCTTTGTGCTTACAAGTAGCAGCAGAGATTTTTCTCTCTCACACTCTCTTCCTTAAGTAAAGCTGTAATTACCTGGATGACCCAGCTTATAGAGTTGGAGAAAACAAAGGCAGAGGTAGGGTTTCTTTTCTCACTGTGTCAAGACAGAAATCACTCACTAAGACAGAGACAAGGATTGAACCCGCTCCCTACATAATAGCTGTTAACACTCACTGCCATGAAAAGAATGGTCTTTGCCTCTTCTTGCCCCTTACCACACAAAACCAGAGTAAATAAATAAGCAAATGAATTTCTGCTCTAAAGTTCATTTGAATCCCTGCCTTTGTGACGCGCACTTCACAAAGTTCTCTGTAGTCAGTCTAAAGTTTCTGGTAGCTTGATAAATATACATATAAATAGGGAGCAGGGGGAATGAAAGAAATAATGGATAAAGAATAAAAGCTTACATGCATTATAATGATATGAAATAGTCAAAAGAGTACAGAAACTGGAAATTGGTTCATGATGACATCTAAAGTTTTGAGAAAATAATATTCTCACTTGTCTGTATTTGCATTTCATTAGCTGAATGCATTTGAGAGGTCACATTAAAGAGCAAAAGGAAAGAAATATGTTAATAGATAGTGGTGATATGAACAAAGTTTGATTTTGAAAAGTGCAATTATGGTTCTTAAGGAAACAGAGATTTGATAAATAAATAAGTAAAAATCAATAAATGCTGTAATAAAAGGATAAATGTACATTGTGCCCAGAACATGAGCCACTAGAGAGACAAGTGATGCAGGAAGAAGCCAGCTCTGTCCACCAGCTGTCACTTCAATATGGATTTTATTAATTCTTGGGCATAGCAATTGCTTTAGAGAGTGAGCGTCCAAAAGCCTTCTTCACTCTAACATTTTGTATAGGGGATGGGATAAACTCCTTGCAATGTTTTATACAAGCTGCTAAACCATCGCTTGCCATTAGTGGTAGAGAATATATCAGCCTCCAGGCAGACTGTGCACTCTCACTGCTAAGACACTGTTTGAAGCAAATGGACATCCAACAGTTGGCACAACATTAGGATTTGCCCCTTTTGGTTCACAAAGGATTTAGCCAGGTCCAGAATCTCTCAAAAGAACACTCTGCATAGATCTCGAGTATATTCATTCATCACTGTGCCCCATACTTATTAATACCAGTTCTGGCCCTTTGATCTCCAGAGAACTCTGCCCAGTGCCTTGTATAACTCGACAGGGATGCACAATCTTGTCTCCTTCTGACAATACAAGGGAATACAAATTGTCTGGATATGGTTCATGTCTTCAAGCTTGTCTTGAAATAACTGCTCTTGGATGCCTGGTATGTCCAAACAATTTTGGTTATAGATCTACTTTCTTCCCATATTTTTTCTCCCAAATTTGAAAGGGCCATCATAAACCTTCACCAAAGCAAAAAAGGTGCTATACTTCCAAGAAAATTTCCCTATGCCATTATTTAGAACCCCTGACAAATCAGCCCTACAGTTGTCGTCTCCAGTTTTGGAGAGGATATAAGCCACAGCTTATTAGAAGCAATATTTCAGAGGTGTGCCACTACCCCTTTGTAACCATAGGGACATTATCTTTCTCCTCTCATACATGGACCACCCGACCCATTCACCATTGTAGACACCAAGGCATCAACTAATATGAAGCACAACAGCCAATTTCTCCTTACTCTTGTCGACATCTTTACACAATCTGACAATGTCTTTTAAGTGTCCTTCAAGAAGCAGCTTGCAAACACAGATGCACCACTAACTCTGCATGACCTTCTAGTGATTCTTCATAACAATTCATGAATTTGGTTCAGATTATTTCATTGATGTTCCACAAGCTGCTGCCTTTCTGAATGAACAACTCCAACCCAGTTGCCATTCAAAATTAATTATTTACCTACTCAGTTGCATGGCAAGTTCTCAATCTAAATAACGATTACCTCTTAATGATAGACATAATCTGACATGACTGACATGTCTCAAAGAGGATGGAGGAAAAGCTTCTGTGGGTTCCATGGATTCATAAAGCACAAGGATTGCGTGCCCATCAACACTGCTTTCCTGCCTGTCTTAAAAAGTAGGAGATGCTTTTATCTACATAAGATGTGACCCCCTTCAGTGAGCTTAAACCCTGCTCTGGTATGCCCATCAGTAGCCCTGAAAGGAGCTAAACTCACCAGTTTGGCCTCAGAGTGGGAGGTCAACAACATGCATATTCTAATCCTGGTTCTTTATGTGCTTGCTTCTCTCACCTGCCAGTACAGATAATAACACCTCCTGAGGATTAGCTGACGTTTGTAAAGCACTTTGACGATATAAAGCATCACTGCGTGTACAAGTCAAGCATTAATTCATCCACCAGTCTGATTCACTCTTTGACCCCTCAGCAGAGATGTCCAGTTAGTGTCAGCTCTGGCAGTTTCTGCAATTCAGGCACCTGTCCACCAGCTACTGGACTGAAGCCAGCAATTCACACAGGACACAGAAGAGCCGTCAGATGGTAGCAACATTTGGTCATGACAGGCCTGAATTGGATTTGAAAGGGTGACCTGGAGGTGAAAGGCTCTATCGAGAAGCCACTTCTGTTCAAACGCATATTAAGTTAGAGAGGGGCCAGAGACACAGTGTTAAGACCCAGATCAAGTTTAGACCAGGCTTTTGGCTCAGCTGCATGTACGATTCTTGTCTGATTTTTACCCTAAATGAATAGGAACCAGGAAATATACTCTTCTGGATTTTGGGCCTCACCCCAAAGGCAAAACTAGAGGGGTGAATCTGAACAAGGACTGTCATTGTTCTGTTTCATCTTTTCTCTCTCCTTCATATAAGAATAAACATGCCTATACATTCAGCAACACGGGTTTTGATCTTCACAAGCTCTGAAGTCTTTAGCTTCTTGTATAATTAGAACAAAGCATTAGGATTGAACTGGGTCTTGGGGCATTACCTTACCCTGAACTTTGCTGATCTCACTTGTCTCTGCCTATTTCAGACCTCACTTCTATACCGCTCCACCATATGTCCTGTAGAACAAGCTCTGTAAATCAAATCTTACTCACTTGTCTGGTACTGAACAGCACTGGCTCTACAGAAAGAGGGTTTTTCAGAAAAGAGAGGGGAGAACTGTGGCAAAACAATCAACAGCTTTTGGGAAGAGGAAAGGAACTCTGCTGCTGAGAGATGAAGAAAGAAAATGAGAAAAAAGGAGAGGGAGAAAGGAAGAAAGAGAGGAAGCAAGGAAGGGAGGGAGAAAGGAAGAAGCAAATTAAGGCAGTAACTGTTTCCTTACTCTGATAATTAAAGCAAGAAAATTGGATTACAAAACAGAAATATCTAGATGACCATATTTTCACCAGATAATTTAATTTGGCTCCTATCTGTTTCTGAAAGTTTGCTCAGCATAAGTGCTCCCAGTAGCTATATTGGGGGGGTTTAGCACCCCTTGGTACTGTTAGTTAGACAGCCACTTGTTTGCTGTATAACCATACGCAAGTCATTTGATGTCTTCAGGCATCATTAATTTCTGCTTATACATCTGAAACTATATTAAGCTGAAGACTTCCTGTTCAGCTATTCACTTCATAGCAATATTAATAGTTTCATGTTTCACCAATAAGTTTTAGTTATACCTCTGCAGAGCCTTCTAACTGAGGTACACTCTTTACTTTACAAGTACATAAATAAGGCCCAAAGACATTGCCTGCCTCTCCTCCAATTACAAAGGCAAAGAGTGGTTGACTCAAAAACAATGGCTAGGAGTTATGGCTGCCTATTCCCTAATTTCCTAGGAACTATTCAGTTGGACAAATTGCATTTAGTCAGATCAAACTCTTTAACAACCAGTTGCTCTTGTCTTTCAGATACTATACATCATTATTCACTATTTCTTACTAAATAAGTAACAACTGGCAGAAAGTCACAAGACAGAAGACCTAAGGTGAACAGAATAAAATGTGGTTTTAATTAGCTTATACTGCAGAACTTACTGCCACCAGAGTTTGGCCAAAACAGAGATGGACTCAAATATTATTCAGATAAATACAAAGATTGTATGACGTTATTACACACAAAGCAGTGGACACAATTTCTTGAAGAGAAAATCCCTAAATCACACATTGTCAGAAGATTTGCCCTATTCTTTGTCTGTCCCTTAGCATCTGCAATAGGTCACTGGATACTGAGTCAAACAGACCATGGGTTTGATGTGGTATCACTGTTCTTATTTTCCAACTAGACCTTAATTTATGCTGCAGAATAAGACTTCGTAGTTTCTAAAAAGCTGAAGTGTTGATTGGTGGTGAAAAGTATACATATTTCTACAGTTTGAACTGCTAACTTTAGCAAGAGGTTGGACAAATGACTGTAGGGTCTAGATTAAGCTTTCAGTTCAAGGAGCCCCTAAACCAATGATAAGCACAAGCTAGACGTCAAAGGTTCATTTTACACAGGTAAAATTTCTTATTAGGCCCCTGAGTGTCTTTTTCCACCTATTAACAACATAAGAAAAAAATCTCATTAGTTGGACCTATGAGAGAACCTGCAGTGATTGTTCTTATTTTACACAGATCCATGTGGAGCAAGAAATAAACACATTTGCATGCAAACTGCAAAACCTGCCCAGTCAGGTGGAAAAAAATAACACCAAATATGTCATTTGAGGGTTATGTGGCCATCTACTTGCTTAGAAGACAAGTAGGCCATGGATGGACATTGCATACATGCTTTACTAGTGATTGAGAGCTGAAAAGCAAACGAAGCCTTTCTCTTCATCTTCCTGGCACAGCAGGAAGCTGCCCACTGGAAGCTGTTTGCCACAAGCAGAAGCTGCCCATGGTCATTAGCTTTATTCTGTTTCTTTGCAAGTTGTGCCTTTCTTTTCCTTCCTCGTGCTCAGTGCAGGAGACAAACACATCCAAGAAAGAGATAAAAGTGAAAGCTGATAAACAGGAACACAAGGAATTGAGAGATTAGGGACCATACATCAGACATACCTACTGAGGGGAAGGACAACATGCTAACAAATAAAACAAAGAATTGTCTCTTGTTGACCCAAGATTTATCAACCACTGTAAGAATATGTTTTTTGGGGTTTGACCTACTCAGAGACAGATCAGCACAGTATTTTGCAGCAAACTGCAGAGTGTTTTCTTTCTATCTAGCAGTATTTATTATCTGTACAGTGCTATAAAAGCTAAAACGTAATGGTCATTTTGGAAGGATCTGCTTTTACAGCTGAAAGCACAACATATCATGCCTTTTACCAGGAACTTAGCATCAGTTGTATCTGAAACTTTTTCCTCCAGTATTTCCCTACCCACACTGGACAATAGGTGCACATATTGCTGCAGGTACTATCACCTTGTGTTCTGACTGTCAGACCAAACAGCAGGGCAGCTAACTGTGCATATAAGTAAAATCACAAAATCTCAGCGTATCCCCTGCAAGCACATATTGAGGACCACAATATTTTTTACCTGCAGAAAGAATATCTAAGTCTTGCAGAACGTCAGGGGCTCAAGATTCAACACAGTGGTATTAGAAATAATCAGAGTGTGACAATCTTAAGAGGCTTCACCAGACTAAACAAAGATACAGTAGGACTTTGAAGAAGGACATTTCGCACTCTAGACAGCAACAGCTGACCCACACTGCCAAGGGTTGACTTGGAGATTTAGGCAGCTTTTGTCTGTTTTTTTTTTCTATGTGTGTATATATACAAAATCTTTATAATTGTGTGTGTGTGTAAAAATGCATCTTTAAATACAAAGAAATATTTTCCACTTGTTTTCATCCTTCTCCTCTGTAGCTGTTACAGCTGCCTGTAATGGATAGCAAAGCAATTTGCTCTGAATTTTAGGTATATCAGATCAACATTTGGTCTTTGCTCTCCTAAATGCTGCGTCAACACTTGATGGTCCACATGCTGTTTTCAGGCTGAGTCACCAAACACTGGAGTGACTAGCCAAGTCCATGATACGTGTTGCTGACTGCTTCGGGAGATTGCCCCTATAATATGATTGCATTGCGAAGCAATACAGTGATTTAACCCCAGTAGGCAGCTAAGCCCCACACAGCCACTTGCTCACTCCCCTTGCATTGGAATGGGGGAGAGAAGCAATAGAGTAAAAGTGAGAAGAAAAGGTTTACACTCTTATTCCAAAAACAGGCCACACAGCAAGACAGAAACCAACTACATACAACAGCAGCATAGTAAAAGCTCTCTGGAGGCAGGAAGTGATTGCACAAAACTCTGGCAAAACAAACTTTCAGTGAACTCACTCGATTTTTTTTCCACACTTTCCCTAGTAGTTTCCTCCTATCCTCACTCCCACACACCACAGTGTGAGCTGGAGAAAGTCTGGAAGCATTAACAAAGCTCCCAGCTTTCCCAACCACTTCCCTTTAACTTAGGATTTCTCTGAAGGGAGGAGGTTTCTGCTATCTCTGATGGTTGGAACCTGATCCTGTCATCATTAGCTTTCTCAGAAACTTTTCATTTGTTGAATGTTGGTCTGTAATAAGAGGCAGGAAGGATAGTTATTTTTATAGCAACTACCTGCCAACAGATTTCAATTCTTTATCCCTTCAAAATCCCACATCTGTCCATGTCTCCAGGCA
Organism: Psilopsiagon aymara; assembly: GCA_024733675.1. Taxonomy (NCBI): domain Eukaryota; kingdom Metazoa; phylum Chordata; class Aves; order Psittaciformes; family Psittacidae; genus Psilopsiagon; species Psilopsiagon aymara. Next base: position 22,779 of record JANRGW010006864.1, on the reverse strand, counting down.
CTAGTGGGAAAAGCTCTGCATTAGTTATTTTTATTATCAACATAAAAATCTTTCCATTTATTTATTTATTAAGAAAAAAAAGCAGCTATCTACAAAACTCAGTTCGTTTTGTCCTTAGGCAGACATTTAAAGCTGTCTGCCAACTTCTCTTCTTAATAAAAAAATAAGATAAAGTCTTTATTACATACAGTGTAACAAAATATGACCAGCTACCTTTACCCAGCTGAGACATGCACCATCCATTAATCAGGCAAGAATTCTGTGACTGAAAGAAGAAACATCTGATAAAGAAGGTGGCCCCATTTCTGATAGTGAGCCACCAACGGATCCTGACAACAGCACTGAGCCCCCAAGCATGCCCCATGTAGGAGGCAGCAAAGTCCACACTGCACAGTGAAACAGGGACAGATGCTGAGCTTGTTCTGACCCACTTCCAGGCATACAAACAAAAGAAACCTGCAATTTCAGAGTGAGGAGGGCTTCACTGCATGACGATTCTGCTTTTGGAACTCAGGCACATATCTCTGTGTGATGCTACACCAAATGGCTTCTCCAGCTCTTCCCTAGCACAGCAGAGAAGGGTGAAGCTTGTACTGTGTGGTTGCCATTGGGGGACACCAGCATACCTTCAACCAGACCTCTTTGAAATAATGCAGTGTGTCTTTGCTTTTGCTTCTTTTTAGTGGAAAAATGAAAGTATATCCCAAACCACTTCAGTTTCATGAACAAATAGCTCTCAGATATCATAGCAGGTGATGAGAATGGTACCTTCTGCACATAATGGCCTACTTCATAGTAAGCATAGTCCCCAAAAAGCAGGAAGGATTTGGACCCCTAGCCAGCATATGTGTCAGAGCTGCTGCCTGCACTCTTTTTGAGACTAGCGACTCGCATGTTAAGCCCAAACAACACATTTTAGACTGACACAAGATGAAACACATTAGGCAGATGGCATGTTTTCTCTGCACAAGCCAGTGCCAGAATATTTTCTTCTAACGATCTACTGTTCTTGTTCTTACAGCAAAATTAAAGTAAAAAGAAACAGAAAAATACGTAACATGATGAGAGCAAAGATTACCATGTGGAAAATACATCAACAAGAGAGGGGTTTTGTTCTTTCAGTTCCATGGCTTTTATTTATATATATATGTATTGTTTATAAAAACAAACACCCTACTTTGTCAGACATGAAAAGTCAAAATTTACATTTAAATGGAGGCATTCAGGTGGGTTTTTTTTTTTCCTCTCATATCTTGAATGCAGAGTACAACAGGCTAAAAACTCTCAATTTTCCTAAATGGAAGGATAACAGGTGAAGTTTGCATTCTGGGAGCTATTCATTTAGTGAACAATGTTCAACTCCACGATGACCAAAGCCCAGCTGATCAAGGGGAAAAGAGCACTGGCTATTAGGCCTGACAGGGATTTTCTCAACAGCTGAGACCAGGGGAAGCTGTGATCTCATTGTGCTCTGTTCCCAAGGAGGAAATTAAGCCAAATACAGCTCCCCAAGGGCAACACCTACACTTCCCTATGTACAGTGGATAGCTATCCAACTGAAAATCACTACGATTTTAGAGATTCAGTGCTACAGTAGCCCTGGTTTCATTGCTGAAACAACTGCAGATGTTAAAACGCAAGGTGGTCTGCTTGCAAAAGGAAATGAGAGGACTTAAAAAAAGCCCATAATTGCACAGTATTAAAGCCATTGTAAAAGAATGGAAGTGGAAGCAAATACTGGATGACCCTTAAAGCTTGCCATCAATTACATTCTTTTTTTGTTTTCCTTTTTTCTTGTTTTCTTCTTAGTAAGGAAAATGAGCACTGATTCTAACTACAGAGCCTATCAAACAACTACACTTGCAAACAACACTCTTAGAAAATGCCAGCTTGGTCCACAGAAAGGTATAGCAAAATTTTTAACCGCTTTGCCTCACTGGAGCACACCAAGAAGTAGCAGATGATGCACCATAGCAGCTTGTTCAATTCTGGTTTGGACTGTCCCTCTCTGGCCTTTTAGTGACTTAGAGCTGATCCATAATGTTAAAATGACACTGGCAAAAAAATAACCTCATATTTTTTAAAGCGAGGGTTAACCACACATCCAGCCAGCACTTTGTAGTGGTTTATGTTGATTGTTTTTAAATGTCTCTCGTGTTATATTGAGTGAAAACCATAATAGCCCTCCCCCCTCACCCTCCACACCAATAAAAATAGTCTGGCTGTATTTTAAAAGCAAAAGAAATAGTAATAAATGTTTGGAAAAGGCACACACACAAAATCTAAATGCCTAGGAGGAAAGAGTGTTATCATTATGTACCCAGCACTTACTGGAAATCACTGACTCACTCACTTTAAAATTGCAAAGAGACAGTGTTTCTCATCTCTAAGGACTAGAAGCTATCCCAATCAGTATGCTTATATCAGAAAGCATATTCTGATGTTCACCCAACATCACATTGGTCCCTCTGTCTTTGGCCAGTTCTGGTTTTTGCCAGCCTCACAAACAGCAAAAGGGTCTATTGTTTCTGCAATAGACAGTGCCAGCTTTCCCAGCACTTTGAAATCATTACCTGCATTAGTTAGTTCCAGTGCATTCACTTCCATGATCAGCCCTTTCTTTCAGGTGTCACAACCCCATTGTGGACTGACCCTTTGTTTTTACATGCATGTTTCTGGAAATAAGGACAGCCTCAAAAACACTATCCTCCCCAGCTCTCCCACAGATTGGTCACCACTCATTTCAAGGACCATACAACACCATGGGCTGGGAGTCCACATCATGACCTAGGAAACCAATCAAAGTAGGAAAAAAGAAAAAGTCTAAATTTCTGGAAGTTCATCTTTTTCCCAGCCCAATCAGCTGCTTGAGCTGTTCATGTATTGCCTCCCCCCAAAAAACAGAATCAGTTGTAACTGCATGATTCATGCAGAATTACTGTGTGCAGGGGTGGGGGTGAAGGAAAGGAAAAGTACAAGAGAACAGGAATATCTTATGCAATTGATTCTGAATTTAAGACTTACCCTGAGATAAAAAGGGTTTTAACTGGGCCAGCAGGACAAGCCATAACAACTAGGATGAATCTGACTCTCAGCTTTCTCTTCAAAAAGCTGGGAACATCAGGTTGCATCTGGAGTGCTAAGAATTGAGTAACTAGTGCTCAATACTGCCACCTGGTAGTATTCAAGATGAGTTTGAGGAGACTACTCAAGAAACAGATAGTCAATGCCTCCTTTCCTAAACTCATGCCTCTAGGACTGTGTCCACCGTTGTGAGTCAGCTGTGCTCTGTGATACTCGCTATAGGTTCCTGCCCTACTCCGGTCGCATATCCAGGATGTGAAGCCAAAGTAGGTGGTTTCTTCCCGTGCTCCCTGGCTTCCATTGGACACCTGGGCGTACAAGCAGAGACTCAGGACGACTCCCCAGTCATGGCTGTCCTGTGAGGCACAGCCTTCACAGAGGTTCTCTTTCTCAACACTGTAGCACCTTTGTTTTATTTGTTTCTGTCCTTAAAAAAGCAGCTCTTCAAATCCATCCAGTTGCCTGCAATCTTCAAAACCAAACAAGTCCTATTAACACAATGTGGCGGGATTCCCAGAACCACTGTCCCTTCAGTTTTATGGATGAGCTCAAGGCAACCAGATATTCTGTCTTTCAAGACATGCTGGTAATTAAAGCCTACCGCACAAAAAACCCCACTAAGATAATGTTGAGATCACTATGCCATTACAACAGCCAGCGTAATGAGTGTTTTAGCACACCATGGGGAAACAGATGCTGTTCACGGACACAGACATATCTCAGAGAAAAGTAGGAGGATTTTATTTCAGATAACCCTTAGGGTAAGATTTTAACTTCAAAAATGATATCAGCCCTCAGCTTTCCCAAAATCCATCAAGAAAATATTACAGGGTCCTGTGAAACATTCGCTTGCTTTGCCTTCTCTTTCATAACCTATTCTAACAATGCTACACAACGGTTGGTTTATTTACACACTTTTCTTGTGCTGTCCATGCCCAAAATGTTCAAATCTGGCATCTGTTAATTCCACACAAGTGAACTCAGCTGGACAAGAGGATATCAAGTAACAAAAAATGTCAGCTTTCATGCTATACGGATTAAGCCAGCCATGTAATCAGGCACTCTTTATGATGGGCATATCATAGGTAAGCAGCGGTGACAGTTTATCAGGTACCAAAAGCTGCTAATACATACGCCTGATTTCTGACTCTGTAGGAATTTTTTCCTCAGCAGTCCCAAACTTCGGCACATGGTTATCACAGCTAGGGGAAACATTAAACCTCCTGGGTTACTTTCAAGCCCCAGCAAGGTTCAGCATGCCCTTGAATTAACCTTGAATCTTACCCAAGGGAATAACTATGCAATAGCTTGAAGCAGGTAGCACTAACTGGCTGCAAACATATAAGCATTGTGACAGAAAAGGGAAGCCCCATCATAAAGCGAAGGTGCTGCCCTCCTCATTCTGCTTCTCCAAATACTAGGCAACTTAGCTCAGGAGGCTTCTGTGCTCCTCCAAGTAATGGCAACTGATCCCCAAAGGACCAGGCACCAAATAAAACTGAGTGACATTTCATGCTGAATATGTAACTTCTCTGGAATGGCTTCTCTGCTTCACGCTGATGTGAAGAAACATCTTCCAGAGTGGCTGGATAGACACTGAGCTCTGCAGTAGAGATTCCATCTGTATATTCAGCTACTTGGTTTCCAGATAGCAGGAGCAAAACTACATGACACTTTCCTGAGTTACTTGAGGGATTCTTCTTGGCCCCCAATTAGGTATTTCCACATTTTTTTGTGTTTATTCCAACAAATAACATCCTTATATTCTTTACAATAGCCAAGTTGTGGAGAAAGGACTTTTTTTGGAAACATTTTTCAATGAAGAATAAACCTGGCATACACCTGCAGTCAGATGCCTGACAGCAACTGGTCCAGCTCAAAGATACACAGTCCTTAGCACTGTCCCAACTTCTTAGCAGAGTGCTCCATGTCATTATATTCACAAATTTCCCTGTACAGGACAGATCTTCACATGAGTCTTTCTCATCCCCCTAAATAACCCCACAAGCCAACAACCTGCAACTTTATGTACAGTTCTTTGACAAGACTATAATCTTAAACTGCAGGTGGGAAGCAGAGACACAAAACTCAGTGACAGTGAAGAGATGCACACTGTAAGCAACATCAAAACTGAGACCTTTTCTGTGCTAGCATGCTGAATTTGTACCGAAGGCCACCACAGCTAAAACCATGCTGGGCTGCTTGCCTACTTGAAAACAAGCAGCCTGTCATCATCATCCCATGCTAGCAAGGTAATATGGTTCTGATGGTAGTTTTTTTTTTTTTTTCTCTTGGGTTTGAGTTCAATTTTAGTGTTGTTATAGTTTTTTGGTTTGTCTGGTTTGGGGCTTTATTTTTTTTTTTGGGGGGGGGGGGGGGGGAAGAGTTGTTTGCTTTGGTTTTTTTAAAGGTTTCCAAGGTTCCCGTAAATATCATTGAGTTGTATATAAGGCTGTGGCATTTTGCTCTCTCTAATACCAGGAAATTCATATACACATATTTTCAGATGTTTATCTTGTGAAAACAAAGACTGAATCAAAGCATCACAAGAAAACAAAGTGGGTTGTTTTCTTCCTTTACTTTTCTGGGACTCAATAATATTGTCAGTTTCTCTTTCTCTCCCAATTCTATTTTGTCTTAAGGCTCTGCATCTTGGAAGACTGTGAAGCTGCTGTGTGATTTTTATCTCCATGATTAAAGTGTTACACTTTATTGAGCTCTTTGCATCAGCACCAAAATCTGCAATGCAGGATTTTACATAACACTTCATTTTCTCCTCGCACCATTACTGTTATTAACCTGGTGGCAATAAACAGAAAATACAGCTTGGCTCATGATGTACTCCTGAGTTTTTTCTCTGTGTGTGCGTAACAGAAAAGGAAAAAGAAGAAAAAGAATGGAAATGAAAGAGCCTCCACTCTGTGAAAGATTAGGAATGGCTGCATAAATTTATATTTTCCCCAAAGAACAGTCACAGCCTGCCAGAGTTAAAAAGAGAAATACTGTGCCATAGCTTCTGAATGTAAGGATTTCTTCTAAACCAAGAGATCAGAGAAGAAAGAACATCCAAAAGACTTCAAAATTCTCCAACTCATTATTATTCTTCATTAGACTTCCCAGATGGAAGATTTGATTGATACCCTACTTTGGAACATTGCACTTCTCTTTGTTTAAATGTTTGTTTAAACAATGAAGTTTGGAGAGCATGAGATCTGCCACCAGGATACCAATCAGGGTTTGAAAAACAGCTGAAGAGCTGTATGTGCATGCCAACACAGATGACCTTCACACTCTATCAATGATTGGAAACCGCACGCTTCACAGACATGAGATCTCATGAGCACCCAGGAAAACAGTGGGAGTTAAATATCCAAATGTCTGTAGTAATCTGGGTTACTAACAGAGATTCTCTTTTTTGATGAAGCGGGACAGACCTTTAGGTTCTGGAGCGAAAGCATCTAGATCTGAAAGCAGGACCACAAGAGCCATGCAGAAAGAGGTGGGTCATCCATGAACAAATGATCACTAAAATTTGACCATAGCCTAACAGTAATGAGAGAGAATGCCAGAATAAGAATTACCTAACTTGGTATGTCATGGAAAGAGAATTCAAAAGCAAAGTCAACTTTGGTATGAACTAACAGCAATGCTTCAGGTTAGGTATTATCTTCAAAAAGAAAAGAAATAGGACCACAGTCTTGCTCTGCTTCTCTTCCCTTTAGGCAATATAAGTACACTTTAGTAGTCCTGAAGTGTGGGGGGTGGGAAGGTGCGGGATACCCAGAAAACCTCTTTCTAACCTGTTTTGATTTGGCTCCTGCAGCTCTCCATGAACTGCAATATGCTACCATATCCACCCAAGGCATCTCCTTGCAGGACTGGTTAAGAAAGTCAATGCAGATTGGGCTGAGTGGTATTGCTACAGCTTACCCTGAAATGTTCTGGTTGGTTTTGAAGGATTGGTTTGTATCTTGACACAAGAGAAAGCTTTTAGAAAGCTCTCCAAGCCTCTGCCCCCTACTTATGTGGGTTCCTGCTCTTTACTTTTGCTATTTATTTTGCGCTTGTTCTTTACTCATAAATGCTGCAGTTTGAAATATAGCACAACATTTTTCAGTTCGTCAGTGTGGTGTTTGCTGTCAAGGAGACGAAATGTTACTACTTTCCTCTGGAGAAGCTTAGGACATGATGGATGAAATGTCACAAATAATTAGACTTTTCTTAAGAATTACATTTTTTTAAACTTCTGTTTTCATGTCAACAGGTATGTTACAGATAGGCTGCATGAAAGGACCTGGGGAAATTCTAGACCTCTGGAAAGAGCAGTAACGTAATATCTGATAAGCCAGGGCATTGCACCAGCAGAGACAACCTTTAAACAGCTTCCCCTATGAAAATTCTCAGCTATGAAAATCTGAGTCCAGTTGCAGAAGCAGACAGGTCCAGTCCAGTTCCTGAATAGCATGGACATAGTTAGGGATTTTAAGATAGCTTGCGGTTGGAACTAGATGATCTTAAGGTCCTTTCCAACCCTAACTATCCTATGATTCTCTGACATAATCTGACCTAAAGTCCATCCATTCCAGTATCTTGTTCTAACTGTGATAATATGTGGCACTGTTAAGCCCTAGACATTAGAACATTCAGTGATAATCTAAATAACTATGAGGCTTGGGGAAATAAAAGCTCACTTTCACACTTTGAACAGAGACGTACTGCAGACAGGCGGATATTCATATTGCATAAAATTATGTGGGAGACAGACATGAACAACCCTCCAACTCTGAACTCTCTCTGGATTGATTGTGATAGCTGATCTGCACTTTGTGGATTGGGCACACATCTGCGAACATCCCCAGTGTCTGCCAAATACCTGAGCATGCTGAGGAGTACTGAAGAAAAAAGATCACAGGCATTCACACGCTACTTCTTCATTATTGTTATGAGTTTCTAAAGCTCTCATCATTTTAATCTTTAAGTTTATAAACTGCCAGTTGTTATAGTGGGTAGGCAGTAAACACTGGATCAAACGTAACACTGCAGCTGAATTATGCTTTGAAATCTTGTATTGCATGCAGTGACTTTAAATTGCTTGCTTTGCTGGAAAGGCTGGAAGAATGTGAAGCCATGACACTCTAAATCACACTAATCAATGATGTAAATCTTAACTGACAGAACGTATCAATAATCAGGAACGCTTCAGGGGAACAAATCATAGGAATTACACACCTTTTAGATCTCCCTTCCATAACAAACTTATTGTCATTTATTGTAGCATCATCAGGGAAATACAAAGATTAATAATAATGTGGAAAAATTTACTTACCCTTTGACATGGAAATAAATTCTTATTTTTTTAATCTACAGGGGAAAATATTCTCCCACATTCATTTGCTGAGCGATCTCAGTTGATTAGAAATTATTGAACTAAAATTGAAGTGTTGCAGTGAGTGACCTGAAAGGATCACTGATTTTTCCTCAGGACATTTAAAATGGTATTTTTAGTGCTAAATATTATGCACACATACATGTGTGGAAGGGAAAGGGAGACATGAGGTTCCAATGTTCCTAAACAGAACATAGCTCATGTGGGACTTCCAGATATTTCAGATTCATATTATAGGTACTGGTATTACCAAAACAGGGCTCGGGAAAATAGTTTTGAAATACCAGGAAAGGGGGCAAATGCCCTCAAAACCTTTTCTCCTTATTCAGAGAATAAGACTGTGATCATCAGCTCATCTTTTAAGATCACAAAACAACAAAAGGAAATTGCTTCCCGATGGCTAACATGTTAAGAGAGAAAAGAAAGAGGCTGAGTAGCTTCTCGACTGTGTCACTTCCTTCCAGCAATACCTGATAAGATTCCCTGCCAATGTGGAATGTGCCACTCATCCTCTACATTGATGAGGATCTAGAGGATATTTTATTGCCTTAGACTATCATGCTGCCTAGTATGGTATATAGTTGCATCTGAAAGTCACCTATTTCTCTACGAGGAGCTTGGAAGTTGATAAAAAACATCATCAAGCACTTATTTCACTGCTTCACAACTGTTTATATTCTAACAGCTGTGTACAGATTTATCAAAGTGAGGAGTTAAGTGGTTGCATTCTTTCTCTTCCTTAGTCAAGCCCATGATAACTTACATTCTGTAAAAGCTAGGCATCCTTCCTCTTCCTTTACACTGCAGCCAGATAAAGCTCAGAAACACTGTCAAATTTCTTGGACTGAAATCATAGAGATGGTCCCATGATAAATTCCCAATCTATTAACCTACTGTTTCATGCACTACAGCCACCACCACTTGGTTACTAATGGAACAAATCTCAATAAACATCACAGATAACTGTGGCTGCTGTTCAATATGCTTATGCTCCCTATGGCACTTTTAATCTTTAGCAGGTCTTAAAACACTTCACCAATTAACTTGAAGTTATTGGTGTCATATTGCAGCTTGGCAAACTGAAGCCCAGAGGTAAAACAACTTGCCCAAGGTCATGCAGGATGCTAGAGAAAGTCAACCAACACTTTCAATTTCTGTCCATTATGCTGCTGCTCTTATTGGTATTGAAGGAGCAGGCGGAGGTACTGAACCAAAATCTTTATGTTAGGCCCCATTTTCAAGTGGAGCAAATGTGGAGGTTGTAACTGCAAAAATGACGTGGAGATGAGAGGCTACTAATCTCTTCCTCTCCTACTTCTATATAAGTACTTGATTTAGGGGAGAAAGAGGCTTCAGAGAGCAGATTCCAGTTTCTACCCCTAATGAACGTGAGCAAAGGTGATAGAAAGAAGCTGGGTTTCAGGGAAACTATTACTCATCCTTGCTATTTTCTGCACTTTTACACTGTGAATCTCACTTCCTTCATTTTGGAGTCGAGATACAAAGAAGTATTCCAGTATGAACACATACTTTTGGCTCTGTTCCACTCGACTAGAGATGAGGATGCAGCGTCAGCTACCTGAGAGCATAACTCCCAGCATGCTGATATTTTGTGGATTTCTGTAGTTGGTTCCCCAGGCACTGTGCTCACTTATCACACATTGGAGATTGCTGTTTCATAATACTCCTGGCTATAACACTAGCTTTAGGAGGCCTGCCTTCCACTGTTCCCAAGCCAACAGAAATGGAAGGGGCAGGAAGCCTCTGTATCATGAAATGATATGTGTATTGATTCCTCAGTTCTGACATAGGTTTTGCGTCTGACCTTCAAGTCATTCAGCTCCTCTCAGCACTCACTCTTATAATGGGGGCTGCAGAATGCCAGTCTGCCTAATTTTCATAAATCACCACCTCCTCGTGGAAGACACTTTCTCATAGTGTATAGTAGCACAAATTCAATGGGATGCCAAACAGAACAAGAGCTTCCAGGAACTGTTGTAGCTGCACTACAAATAACCTCTGATTACACAGTCCTAAACACAACCCCATTTCATTGTGCTTCAGAATGGAAGTGCAGGAGTTATTGTAATCAGAACATCCAGATAACCTGTTATTTGAAAAAGTGCTGTTTACTCAAGAAACCATCCTTACTTTGTATTCAATGTTTTGTACTTCAGGTTAAATCAGTGCAGAAAATACTCCTTCAGTTCCAGTATTTCAACAATAATGATGCAAAAGGTCATACAATACATCATCAATAAAATACTGTCTCTTGAAAATCAGTTTTGCCCCATAGTTTTCATATAGTTAAATAATTTTTGAAATCAAAGTGTCATTCTTTTACCCTGTCAGGAAGTTACAGACACAACATTCAGTTTCCGTTTAAAAATCAAAGTGTAAAAGGGTAAAGGGAAGAAAAAAAACCCAACCAAAAATCCCTAACACAAATGTCAGTCAGGCTTGGCAAAAAACGCTGAGATTAAATGTTACCCTTTATAGTTTGCAACTCAAACAGATGACTGAACTAGAGCACGACAGTAAAATCCATCGCACATATGCAGACAAACCAACTAGTCAAGTCTCCAGCTCACTCTAGGCTGAAAAGATGACCAAAGGGAAGAAAACCAACAAAACATTAGGACAACTGAAAGAATAAATAACACTTCAAAAATCTTTCTGTTTCAACCACATATAATGAACTGCTCCTGACACCAAGGGAAAAATTTAAGGGTTGGGTTTTTTTTTTTTTTCCCTATTAACATGGGATTTTTACTCTGATAATTTCTCTTTACTGTTACTTGAACATAGGTTGTTCTAGCTGCACATCAAAATATGCTGGCTTGGAGTTTAATTTTGGGATACTTAACATTGTATTTTCCCAAGAAATGGCTGCTCTTTTCTGGAATTCGATGGCTCATTGAACTTTCAGGTAAGAGATGGTTTTACAGGGGTATGTCTCTGTACATTCTTTACAGTCCTTATAAAACCTCCTGGCCAGCCAGCACAGTCTGATTGCCTGGGGAGCATTTGGTAGGGGAAGGTTAATCTATGTGACCTCCATAGTTCATCTGAAACTGCTGCACAACTTTCTAAACAGCTGTCTATCTCCTCATCTGCTTTTCAGTTTCTGAGTGATTCCCAGGCATACGCTTTCTCAAGGATAGCTGGAAACAAATACAGTGGTAAACACAAGCACTTTTCTTCCTGTCCATGTAAAACATGGACAGTGGCACAGATGATGACTCAGGTTTACCCACACACAGTCTCTTGTGTACCAATCCGGGTGCGAACTCACATATATGTACAAATATAATAATTACATTCCAGCAGAAGTATTTCTATACCAACAAGAACTACAATTCAGCTGCTGGGAGGGGTGTATTAGCAGCAGGGAGAGGTCCTTTTCAGTAATTAAAATAATTTGTCTGCTTTTGAAGAGGAAAGGACAAGCAAATACTATTCCTTCCAGGTTATAGTCCTTTTATAGTCCTCAGTTAATGTACTGGATTTTTAAACCGATGATAGGTTATCTACCAGAATTATTCTGACTTAGAGCAAAGGGGTAGCTTTACACTGCTTGGAAACCTTTCCTTCCCCATTCTGTGAAGCAGTGCTGTTCAGGATTGCTGCCTAAGCCATGAAGCATTTTGTAACTCTACCCAGCCTTCTTCTCACCCCTTAACACCTCCTCTTCTCTTTCCCCCCACTCCATCAGCCCTGTCCCCCAGCACAAATTGCCACACATCCGTACAAAGGACAAGCAGAGAGTAAGGTGACAGTTCTTTAAGGAAAGAATAAAAATGCAAATTAACAAACACCAAATTTGCTGTAAACATTAAATACTTCAGACATGAAACCTTCTGTGCTACAAGAGTGCTTTCAGCATTATCTATTCACAGCAGTTCCTCTGCTCCTGAGGGTCATAAACACTGAGAGATGGAGCCAGCAAAAAAGCTCTAGTTGAAATTCAGCTCACAGCAAAAGCAATTTCCGAGTGTGCAAAGTGCTGTCAGCAGGCCTGATGTTTGTGTATGAAATATAGACAATATGACTGGCCCATCGGCAGTCACTGTCAGCCTGATGGATGGTGCCTGAAAAGAAGTAAAGCGGCTGCCGTTAGGGCCCAGTCTATCAGACGCTTGATGGAGATTCGGGGGCTTAATAGAGGTAAAAGTTTCTTCTAATCGGACCAAATTTCCAGCGGTGATCACAAAGAAAATAAAAGGGATAGCAATGTGATATGAGGGCACAAGCAAGGCTTTCCCATCTCAGCCACAATACAAAACAGCAGAGGAAAGCAAAGCACTCTCACTACCAAGGTAAATTGGAATCTTTGTCCTTGGACCTCAACTGTTTCAGAGCAGAAGGGGCACTGCTACAGCTCCGTGTGTGCCCCAGGGGTTCTCCACAGCCCGGACCCCTTGCAAAACGAAAACATCACCTTTGCAATTGCTTTGGTGCTCTTTGTAGCATGCCTGCTGCCGTGACGGGGGGGTGACTGGATATGGCAGGCAGATGCTCACACTGGTGCAGAAAAACATGAAACAACCAATGTCCTCTCTCCTTTTGCCATTTGAAATCTGGAGTCCTGACTTTTTCCTCTTCTTCTTCTAATTACTTTTCCCCCTCAAGATTACTATGTGAGTAAAACCTCATGTGCAGTATGTGTGGTCCTCCTGCAATGAAAACACAGAGGGCTAAACTCCCCATCATACTTCATGCTATGGGTCCCTTAGCTCATGATGTCAATCAAAGACCCTCAGGCAGAAAAAGTACAGAGTGTATGACAAAGGCACGGCACGGGTCAGGGAGCACACGTGGTAGTTCAGTTACTAATACGTGTGCCGAGAAACCATGAAAATCAAAAGGCTGTGATGAAATAACACTGACCACCTCAATAAAGGTTTGCAATGGTTTGCAATTAGAAGTGAGCTGGTGCTTCAAAGTTCAGGTTCCAGCCTGGATTCAAACTGTATATATTTTGAAATGAAATTAACCCCCAGCTTTGATCCATCTCTATTTGAAAAGGCAAAGAAGCGCTGACAGCTAGCAATGTTTGCCTCCCTTCAGGTATGTGAGAAGGCAAGTTCACGGCAAGGGGCAAGAAAGAACTACTGCAGGTTCTCACTCCAAAAAAAGGACTGTCAAGCAGAAGAAATATCAACAAATCCTTAAATTTCTTAAGCAAAACCACAACATCAATTAAAGCATAATGCAGAAGAGGAAATTGAAAGCGTGCAAAAATAGGAAACCTCCTTAGGTCCAGCAGTCTGTCTAACATTTTGGAAGAAGCAATATATTTCAGCAACAAACTACAGTCTAAAAAACTTCCTTTCACTGGGACTTTCTACTTTTTGCCCCATCATTACAAGCTCCTCCTTGATGAGAAACAGAGTCAAGAGTGGCTGCTGGGGCACACAGGGAATTTAAAAGTGGTCATTTCTTGGCAGCAGCATTGAAGTAGATAATACTCTATCAAGAGAAACAACGAATGTTTCACTACTTTAAATGGTCATGCTGCAGGACATAATACTGAACTTGGGTTCAGAAGGACACAGCACGCTTGGTTAGTTCCCATCCAACCTTCCAAACATACAGCCTATGGCTTTCCAGTGGTTCTCTCACCTCCTGCATGCTCTCTAAAAATAGATCTATTCCCTGAATAACCTCTCTCCAAAGAGATATAGCCAGGGACAGATATGTTCCTGCTCTCAGCCTGGGATCTGGACATCACACACTTTGGTGTTTCCATGACACTCAGTGGGGTCGTTCTCCTGGGGTGCAGTTTATTTTGCCCCAGACTCAACTGCATCCCATATTCTCATCCCAAAGCCCCACCACAGGATTTGTCACAAAGGCTGGCAATTTCCTACTTACCAAATGTACACAAGAATAAGCAGAACTCTGGTAGCATTAATATCCTTTAACCCAGGCTCCAGAAGAGCTGCTAACAGTGGGCTGTTAAAGAAATAAACTTGCTGCTGCTTTAAAGGTTTTAAACCAAGCTCCTTTACACTACTACCAGCACCTGATGACTACCCTACTGAACTCACCAGCGGGCCATTAGAAGTGTGTCAGATTATATTAACTAGGCAATTAAAAAAAAACACCCAACCAGCAACAACAAGGAGCAGGCGACTCAGCACACGAGGAGAGCCTGCCTCTCGTCTTGTAAATCCCCAAATTAGTTTTGAAAGGCCACTTTCAGCCCGGAGTTAAGGCCAGATTTACCCTCTGCATGCCTGCAATTGGCTGTATCTCTGCAGTAATCTGATGAAACTGATTATTTATGATAAGTGACTGACATCGGACCCTGCCCAAAAGGCGAAGGAATGAAAGCTGCTGTGACCCCGAATGAGAAGACTTTCTTTGATCAGCTCACTCAAACTTCTATAAAAATCATGACTTCTGGTTTCATGCAGGAGATCAAATAATTAAACAAACAGATGTGCAGATATTAATAACAAAAAGGTGTCGCGTGAGGGAAGCATTCAACTGCAAACAAGCCATTTATTTTAAGACTGAAGTGTTGCTGAAATTCCCAATCAGAAGAAGAAAGAATGATTTTTAAACGTGGTGTGGGAGGCATTTTGGAGAACTGGGGGTAATTTAAAGCAGAATATGTTTTTTTGATGAGACTGCCAAAACCGAGATGCCTCTAGATAAAAAATAAAACAACAAGAAAAAGTTAATTTACATAGAGACAGAGCTGTCAGGTGAGTCGTCAGCAGAGAGAGGGATAACAAGTCTTTGGGTAACAACTCCCTTGTTAGGAAGATGGCAGCAAGAAGCAGGATCAAGGGAAAGGGAAAGTCACTGTACAGATGTTTTAAAGGAACAGTTAGCATTTTCTGTGGCTGGGAGGTAGAGGGGCTGAATATCACAGCTGCCTGCTCAGTGCATGTACAGAAACCAGCTGCATGAAGTATATATGCATAGCTGCGGAAATGATTTAATAACATCTCCTGTTTCTATAAAGCAAGATGAGGGTCTAAGCAGTTTAGGTCTAGACTCCAACCTCAGCTCTCCCCAGCTTTGTGCTGTTGGGTAAGGGGCAGGAAGGACATATCATCTGAGGGGTTAAGTCAGACTCTCCAGTGTAGTTAAAAGTGATTTCAGGAAGCAATGGAGAAAGAGTCATAGGCCCTGTCCAATATACCTCAAGGAATAACATACACACACATTCACTCACTCCTTGAGTGCAGCTGGATGAAAAGCCCATGATAAGAAAAACAAATGAAAAGCCCAGGTGGTTCCCCCATAAGAGCTGCAGAGAACAGGTTTCAGAGCCTCATCATCACGGCAGCTGCTCCTTGTGCCTCATGGTATGCTCCATTCTGAGAGCAGAGAAGATGGAAGGATCCTGCTGACCAAATCCAGCCATAGGCCAGCCGCTGCACTGGAATCAACTGGGTTGATTTGAAGATCTCTTCTACCAGCTTTACCTTTATCTATCAACAAACTGCTTCCTGAGACCTGAGAGCCATCACCTGTTTCCATTCCTTTAACAGACGATCCGCCAAAAACTGCAAATGTCCTGAGAAGATTTGATGAGAGAGATTCATTCCAAGTTGATCTGTTCCACTTAATTCTATACCACAACGGATCTGTGGCATGAAAAAAGTGACAAATTATGTATTTGGGGTTAAATGTTTTTTGCATTCCTGAAAAAAAATTACAGGATATCTCTTAGTATCTCAGTGATGATGGGAGAAAACTCAAGAGATCCCAAGAAAGAGCATAGAGTGATCCATAAAACCAAGCCACTGGGCGTAATGATCCCATGCTTTTCATACCGATCACATTGCCAAAATCAATCACTTTTCTCAATCAGTTCATTATTCTGACTCACCTAATTGGTGGCTCACCAGCTAAGCTGGATGGGGAGTCAAGCCCTGCTGACATTTATTGGTGTGTTCAGCAGTAAGTGCCTCTGCTTACTCACACAGGAAGCCTAACAGAAAACAAGATATTCATCATATTTTTACTGGAACCAACTGGAATTCTGCTTCTGGCAGAGGGAGTAGGTGCAATATAGTAGTAGCCATATAGTCCAAAAGAAGAGAGTAGAGTTGGCTGAAGTGTTACTGTCTGAGCCTTTCCAGCTAAAAAGGACTATAACAAGGCACAGCTCTTCAGGAAAAAGTAAAATAAACTTTTTTTCTAGAAGGAAGTGCTTTGAAAAAAAAAAAAAAATACAAGTATTTCTGCTCTTATGCACCACCAATATACACTGTGTGTAAGCTAAATACAGAATCGCATCATCACAGAATGTTTTAGGTTGGAAATCCAGTTCATACCCCTCTGGCATGGGCAAGGACACCTTCCATTAGACCAGGTTGCTCAAGATCCTGTCCAAGCTGGCCTTGAACATTGCTAGGGATGGGGCATCTACAACTTCCTTACACAACCTCCAGTGTCTCACCACATTCATAGCAAAGAATTTCTTCTTTCTGTCTAACTTAAATCTCCCCTGTTTAAGTTTTTATCATACAGATAATTCATTTTAGCAAAAACTAATGCATGTACGTTACAAGTTTTACAAAAACCAAAAAGCCCTGAACCAGAACTCTCCTAATACTGCTTTAGCATGGTCATTTTCATGTATGTAGTACAAATAGTCCTACATGCTGCACAGAATTGCCCCTTTGAGATTGTTACATATTTGAGTAAATGTCACTTTGATGCGATAATGTGTTTCTTCATGAGAGTAAAGGAAAAAAGAACAAAGTGGGGTTTTAAAACTACAGTACAATAAGAAACAACCTTGTTCTGGGGGTGGACTAGCTAATCTAACGGATTGTTCAGATCTCTGTCTTCCAAAGTTGCTACAGAAATGACAAATCTACCATAAAGCCAATGCAGGTGACTCTTAATTACCTGCATTTAACAATTATGCCCCCTGATTGTGATGAAGTGACTGAAGATCAGATGGGGTCTAGCTTCAGAAAGCAATGTGTACCCACAACTCACATTGACATTATCTTCCAGAAGGTACATGGAGCTCAATGAATTTACTCTTGCAGATATATAGCAAACCACCAGCAAATTGTTCAACAATATATCCATTCGCTGTTTCTGTTGAAATATTAGCCAGAGTGCAGGAATTCGCACATAATTTCAGTGAGGTGAGATGAGAGAGACAGAAAATCTCTAAAATCTAAGTTATTTCACTTAGCCAATTTAGTAAATATATTCAGGATAATAAAAAATAATCAAGGTATTCTAGTATTATGTATGTGATGCTATATTTTTGCTTGAGATGGTGCTTTCAGCTACCACCACCATTTCTTAAGCTTTTCAGTCCATCCTGAGAGTTTGTAAATTTCCCCTTTATTTGGACTGCATTTTTCTCATGCTTGCTCACATGCCAGAAAGGATATTTTAAAGCAAAGCAAAGCAATGCAAAGCAAAACAAAACTTCAAAGAAAAACAGTTTCAACTCCTCTGAACACAACACAAAGAATATAAAGGTAAGAGAGGAGAATCATCATTTTCAGTCACTAATATATTTATTCAGATACTTCCTCTTCCTTATTTTTCATACTTCAAAATAAGTTTGAATTCCGAAATCAAATGTACGAGGTAACCCAGTCCTCAGCAAACAGAGATGTTTAGTCAGGAGAGGCTTCCTGGCTGCAATGGTCTATGTGTACACAAAATTTGCCTGTGACTGATTCTCATGGACAGAAAATTGATCAGTTCTTTATGACACATGGTCTTTCCTTCCTTCCTAAAAGATATGATGTCTTTCCCCTGCAGAAAGCCTTAAAATCATAGCATGGTTTGGTTTGGAAGAGACCTTAAATGTCACCTTGTTCCAACTTCCTGCCATGGGCAGGGACACCTTTCCACTAGACCAAGTTGCACCAAGTCACATCCAACCTGGCCTTGAACACTGCGAGGGATGAGGCAGCCACAGCTTCTCTGAGCAACCTCTGCCAGTGCCTCACCACACTCATAGTGAAGAATTTCTTCCTCGTGTCTGATCTAAATCTCCCCTCTGTCAGTTTAAAGCCATTCCCCCTTGTCCTGTCATTACATGTCCTTTTAAAAAGGCCCTCTGTAGGTTTCCTGCAGGCCCCCTTTAGGCACTGGGAGCTTCCTTAAGGTCTCCCTGGAGTCCTCTCTTCTCCAGGCTGAACAAGGCCAGCTCTCTCAGTCTGTCTTTATAGCAGAGGTGCTCCAGCCCTCTGAGCATCTCTGTGGCCTCCTCTCAACTCACTATAGCAGTCTTGTGTTGGATCTAACACAACATCCCTCTTGTGTTGGGTGGCCCCAGATCTGAGCACGGTTAGTGTCATCATGCCCCACTGCAAGCAGATGCTCTGTCCCTGTGCAATTCCCTTCCCTTTATTGAGTTGCATATCCCCCACCATTAAAAATCATTCTCAACATTTTCGTTACTGTGATCTCATGGTGCAAGAAAACAGCAGCTCCAGCAGTAACAAAATGTGTCCTTTAGTTTCAGGAGTCTGCCTTCCATTTAAGCTATGAAAAATGTAAAGAAGCAGCTGCTGATAGATGCATTAACAGAACTGTCCCCCTCACATATTTGGCCCTTTGCTGAACTCATCTTTACAAAATAATAGATGTTGCTGTTCCAATATGATAATATTTGATTGATAAATCTACATGGTATTTAAAGTGCACCTCATGTGACCCTTCTGCTTCAGTCTACCTCTGAACCATAGTTTTAAAATCCACATATTATGTGCGTTTCTTGGAAAGGTGGAATTCACAAAAGAGGTTACTAAGAATTCAAAAAGGTTACCTAAGGTTCAATAATACAGTTACGTGATGAATGAAACTCTCTAAAACCATGCTAAGTGCATTGGCTAAAAAGGCATCTTAACAATATATTCGTGCGATTCTCATTCTTTCTTACATCACAACCTTTGCTGAAGTTTTCTAAAGCTGTGCAGCACAGATTAACAGACATATCAGTACAAATAATAAGAGTAGATAAAATTTCTTCTGAACAAGCATCCAAATGTTTAAGTGTTTATTCAGATTCCACCTGAACTTCAAACCCTGCCAGGCTTAAGCCCTCATTAACAACTGTGAATCCAACTCAACATTATCCAGCGACTGTGCTTGACAGCCACCAGTGCTTAGCAAGTCTGTAGTTCTTTATGTCTTGGAGTAGTGCATCATTTAATTTGTCCATATAGCTCAAATGCTTGCTTTGATAAATAACTGAAAAGGATGAAAGAGATCACTCATGACTGTTATTCAGTAAGGCACCTACCGACACGTTCCCAAGAGCTACAGGCAATTTAGGGGGAGGATGTGGTGGGAATTATGGGTAAACAGCAGTAAATATTAAAATGACATAAAGGAAAACTAACGTTGCTACAACAACAACAACAAGAAAATGCAGTCCCAGGCTTTGAAATTCTGCTGGATCAGAACTTGCAAACTCCACTAAACAAAACTGAAAGAACACCTTAATATCCTCAGTAAGAAAGCTATGAAGTATTTATTGCAAGTATTTATTGATTCCTGCTTGGTGAGTTACAAAATAAAACATTATGAAAAGAAAACCAGCATTTGCTTGGTTTTACCCTTGACAATCATAAAATCACCTGTCCAGACCTGATAAACCTTTTCACTAAAGAAAACCTTTCTCCCCTCGATGTGTTTCCCATATGTATGCTTTCTGTTATTCATCCTTTTCTATCAGTAAATTCCAACACTTGGAATTTATGTGCAGTATTTAATAAGAGCTGGTGTGAATGTCGAAAGTGTCTTGGTAAGATGTTATGTGTCAAAAAGCGATCATGTTACAGTGTGATGGATTAATATGAAGAAACAGCTTGAAGGCAAGGTATTCATCTCTTTTTTTTTCTTCCCTTAAATGACAACACTAATACATTTGTTTCAGTTCTGAAATTAATTTCCTAATAGTAAGAAAGGTCAAAATGAATGAGAGGAATATGAGCCTTTTTGTCATCTTTGACAAATTGTCCAAAACAAGCCTGTCAGATCAGAAGGGATAACATTTTGAGTAATAAATGTTAGTACTGATTAACTGGTCAAAATTAATTCTTTTCAGGATTTTCTATATGCAAAAGGTAGAAACTAATTCATTTGATTATATAAAAAAAAAAAAAAAAAAAAAAAAACACATTTCTTTTATCATGTTTTCAATATAGGATTTTGGAAATAGGCCTACCAAGTGTCTTCCACAAACGTCTATTATATGGAACAAACTGAAGATGGTGTCTTCAGGAGTGCTCAGATGGGAATCTACTTAAATGGCTGAACAAGTCAAATGAACATTAAACAACATCTTCCGATTTATGCAACACTCTCAAATTTAGAACCAAATTCAGAAAACACAAAAGCTTCTGCATTGCAAGTGCTGTCCTGAATTTCAGCTTTGAAATGCAAGCATTTTTGAAGGAATTTGGAACATAAGTGGGAAAACAATCAAAAGAAAAGGGAAGGGGATGTTTTGCAATTCTCACTGGTTTTCAGATACCTACTTTTCAGTGGGATTAAGGTGGGAGTTTCTCCTGAAAGATATACTCTCTTAAGCATACAACTGGATTCTCTTAACATCCAGTTAGAGAATCTTGAACTTAAAATCAAAAAAAGAAAGATCTTCATTAGGACTGGTACAAAACTGGTTAAGGGCAGTCTTATCACTAGGGCTCAGCTGCTTTTCTGAGTATGGATGCTTAAAAACACCCCGGGGTGAGGCTGGAACAGAGAAACCACAATTCTCTCAGGTGATTCAGGACCAGTCTGAGGACCAATAGCCAACAAGATGTCCAGCAGATGTTACAGGCTCCTCACCGTTGTCACCTATGGGATGTTTTTAGAAAAGAAAGATGGTCCCTCCACGGCATATTTCACAAACACCATACTGTGTGGAAGAGATGCAAGTTATACTCAGTAGACCCCCAAACTGTTGAACAAATTGTTATGAACACCTGGTTATAAACCCAGCAGACATGTAATTTAAATAGCATTTTAGGAGGCTGTATTTCTCAGATGAAAATCCATCCTAGTTCTCCAGGGACCAGGCATGATTCACAAGATGCAACTTGCTGGCAGAGTGTCTGCGTCACAAAACAATGACAAACCTGTCCTCCTTGTCCAACAATACCAGCTGGGCTAAGAAAAATTACCACCTCTCCTCCTGAAAGTCTTTGCTTCTTTTCTATTCTGAAACCATGGCAGCCACAATAACATTACACCTCACCTCACAAGAATACCCTCACGTCTCCCAGAAGTCTTCGCTGTGTAGTCTAACAAATCTTTCTTACATTTCTGCTAGGCAGTTTCACAGAAACTGCAGGTGACGAACACAGACAATACTGTGCAACAGTATTCAGGGCAGAAGGCAGCCAGTTTCTACACCGTACTGCATCATTTGCTGGCCTGAGAAAGGGCTGCTCTTAACCCACAGACCTACAGTAATTTTCCTGGGCAAGCAACAGTTCCAGCTGTGTTCTATCTTTGTGTTCTCTCCTGGTGGCTTCAACTGCTGCTGTATATCCATTTTCAGAGAATAAAGCAGAGTTTCTAATTCTCTTTGTAATTCAGCTTCCTCATTTGAAATAATGACATAACATTACTCATTCAGCTCATAGTGAGCATAGGCCCACCACTGCCTCCAGAAGTATCTGAGTCACACCAATATCATATCCTCCACCAGTGCATATCTTCTTATTTAGGACCATGTGATCCTAACTCCTAAACTACTAAATAGTGGGTCATGATCCGAACACAGCAAATATACAAAGAACCTCTCTGTGAGTTTTCAATCACTTAGAAAATTAATCCCTTTTCCTGTTTTAACTGGGAGGCTTTTCAAGCAGTCTAATAAAACCCATAGTAAGGGAAGTTTTTCCCTTAACTTGTTCCAGTTAACTCACACTGCTGGACCTTTGGTCAACACTAAATAAATCTCTTTTTCTTCAAGGCTTATGCAAGTCAAAAAAATCTAGAAGAGAGCACAAAGTTAGTTGACTGCTATCTATATAGGGAGGGGGAGAAATATGCTGGATTTCGATAATTGCTCCTCTCAGAATAAAGGCTTTCCAATTTATTACACTTGGAAGGATTTCTGCAGCACAGAGAAGGCTGTATCAGTCCATACATATTAACATAAGATTGGGTTCTCTTTTATATCAACACTTTTCCCAAACAGACAGCAGCGTGACTAATCTCAAAGCTCCAAAAAAGAAAATGTCTCCTCTTTGTTTGGCCTCTGAAATCTTCCAAATACTTTTAAAAGATGTTCCCTTCTCTTCACCTCCTCCTGCTGCTAAAAAAACCCCACCAAACCCACAAAC